>VWZV01006843.1:155918-237442 GCA_013397155.1 Irena cyanogastra
GCCGCCCCGCCCGGCTCGGAGCCGCCGCAGCCCCCCCGCCCGCCGGGAGCGCGCTGCCGGTGTCCGCCACCGGCGCGCTGGTGCGGGCAGCGTCCCGCCGGGGCCCTGCCGTCCCCGGGACCTCCCCGTCGCCGGTGCCCTGGGCACCCGAAACGCGTGGGATCGTCTTCCCTTTGGGGGTTTTCCATCCCTAAGTAACCGCTCTAGTGTCCCCTGCGTAAGTGTCCTGCAAAGGTCCCCCAGAGCACCAACAAAGGGTGCAGGTGTTCCCTCGCCAACTCACCGCGGATCGGCTTCCCGACGCTTTACTGACCAAAGGGCAGGTTTGGCCAAGGAGAAGCAGCACATCAGGTAATTTAAGAGCAGCGCATGGAAAGCCAAAAGGCGCTGGATTTACCCGGCTGGTGGTGCAGGTCTCCCATGCTGAAATGGTGGGAGCACAGGTGATATGCGAGGCGGGCAGCGCTTCAACTAACTTCCAGAAATGCTTCAGGAGGTCAGACGAACAAATCTGCAGTATGAGTCTTGCCATGGCCTTGCATTAGTCAGGTGAAAATAATCTGACCCTTTGACACCAGGGTCTTAGAAGGAGTCAAAGTAATTCTTCCGTTTTCACCAGATGTTTTAGAGCTCAGGAACATCACTGGACTTAAGGAGATCTGCTTGAAGTAAGATTAGCCAAGATTAAAATAATCTTGGTAAAGTCATACAATTTTCCAGTGATTATCTTAAAAAGGGATCTTTTATTATGTGTTCACTAATGATCTTGGACCTCTCTAATGGGCTGCTTTGGATAATTGTGTAAGGCAAGCGAGTTGACAGAACTCTTGGTTTTGAAAACTGGAAATGGCTTTGGACTCCTTCAGCAGATGCTCTGTCTTTTGAAGCTGTTAGAGTTTGCTGTATCTTGGCAGTTACTGCTGAGATAATAGGCCATAGCGTTTTTTTTTGGAGATAAGCAGTTTATTAAGTGCTGAAGTTTCTGTAATCTGTTCTTCTAGACACAACGTGGGATTTTCTGTGTGTGGAAAAATCTTCAGGAATTTATTTGTATACATCTGAAGAAAATGTCAGGCAGTAGACATTTTGCATCAAAACCGGTCAAATTACTTTTCCTACTCAGGAAAGGACTGTGAATGGACATTCAAAGGGACAATCTCAGGGTTGTGGTTGCATTGCTATGTAGTGGCCATCTTCAGGTGCTCATTCTGGGGTGACCACTGAAGTATTGTAGCCCTGGTGTGCGTGTGCTGTGTGAACTTACTCAGGTGCTGTAATGCATCATGCTGTAATGTATCATGCTGCCCTTTGTCATGAGCCTAAAGGCTTTTGTTCAGAGACTTTTGAGCTGAACCCTTGTATCCACTTCCACTCACGTGTGAGGTCTAATTCAGAAGTCTTTTTTAGCTGGTTTGTGTACCAGTAAAGGAATTGGAAGAGTTTTTGCGCTCCTGCTCCTGATAAAGCAACATTTTGTCTTGATTACTTGGTCTTGACCTGAGGAGGAAATATCCATGACAGCCATCTCAGGAAATAATTCAGTCTTTGTTGAGAACAAATACAATTATATTAAGTAAACGCTGTCAGAGATGAAATCTAAACAGAATATCTGATTCATTAGCTAGATCAGCTGTTTACTTGCCTTTGTGATATATATGAGAGTAACACATGCTGCTTCATCATTTTCTGTGAAACGTTATTGTTGTTACTAAATTCATGTTTTGGGTTGGAATGCTTTCCACCTCAGAAGCTGCTCAGGTAAGGGATATGAATTAAACAATAATGACTGTGTTTCCTACTAGTAGTGCTCTGGCATATTACTGGGAAGCTGTCAGAGGCCAGAATATGCCCAGAGGTTAGGACCCACATACCCTGCGTTGTGTTAGGCGAGGCAGAGCTGACCCCCTGAGCTGAGCTTGTATCTTGAGTGTGCTCCCTGCAACACCTGGGAACAGCGTGTGCCTTGGTACAGCTTCAGCATGAGGAAAGTAGGAGTTTAATCTCAACTGCTTCTCAGAAATGCAGTGGTGTGCTCTTTGTTCAGCCATAGAAATGTGTGCGTTTGCTCTGTTGTCAGTTGCCCAAAAGTTTGTTAAGCTAAAGATGACAGATAAATCTTCTTCCCGTACAACACCCTCCTCCCTTTTCTTGCGCTAAGAGCTCTAACCAACAAATATGAAATTCCTTGTCAGACAGTACCAGCTTAAAATAGAATTTAGGTTTTTTAGCTAACTTCAGGCTGTATCCTTTTTCTCTCTGCATTGTAACCTTGGGCACTTTTTAATAACACCAAAACTTTAAAAATGCAAAGATGAAAAGATGTGCTGTGTTATTCTTTTTTGTGTTTATAGCCTTCAATGCTTTCCTGCTCACAGCAGCAGACAATAGATAATACAGAAAACCTTTTAGTGTTATAAATATGTACCTTTAAAAATATATCCTTTCAAATATTGTGTTACCTTTTTTTTTTCTGATTTAAAATATTTCAGAGGTCTTTCAGAAAGTAAAAATGATTAATGTACAGAGAGTTTTCAAAACAAAAATGAAACTGGAGAAGTAACTGTTTAGGAAGGAAATGAGAACAAAGTGATATTCTTAACAGTATTACAGATAGTTGGAGATAAGGCCTTTCTTTCCAATAGAAGACTCTCACTGACACATATGCAGAAGGTGGGGGGAGAGAACTGTTCTCTGGGTAATCTCACTTGGAACTTCCTCCAAGAATCCATTTGAGGAAAAAGTGCTTGTGGGATTTGGAGTGAGAGTTTAAGTATTCATTTGCATTATCAGAAATATCTAAAGACAGTAACTCTGATCCTTAAGAACTTTCAGTTTCCAATCTAAATCAAATTGAAACAATGAAAATATATCAAGGTCTGTTCTCAGAGTCTTAAATGCATGTCTGCTTTTGTGTAAGTAAGGATACCTGATATCTGATAGTAAGGATTGCAAAGCTACCAAATATTTAGGCAGGGACTCTGTTTGTAGCTGTGAGAAAAAATTAGATAGAATAATTGATTTGATTACCATGTTGTGTCTTTTGGATGCTTTCTGATACCTTCTGGTCTTCTGGATCAAGGGGTCACAGTTATGGAGCCAGCAGGAAATGATTGAGAGTCATAGAATCGCAGAATATGCTGAGTTGGAAGGGACCCATCAGGATGATCAATTCCAGTTCCTAGCCCTGTGCAGGACACCTCAGGAGTCACTGCATGTGCTTATCACTCCACTGAGGGCATTCATGCTAACGAGATTGCTGTAGGGATCCCAGCTACAGTATTTGTTGTTCTCCAGCGAGATGTGTTGCTAATGATCAGCCTCAGAGGTACAGCCTTAAAGCTGCTGTTGTCAAGGAGTAGGTAGTACAGCAGGCAGAACCAATGGGCTGAAACAGTAAAAAAGATTCGTTACTGAAAAGTTGAAAGCTTATTTAAAGGAGTTAATGTACTGTAGGTCAACTTTAACTCTCCAAATCTGACCAATTACAAATGACCCTATTCATTTGTCTATATGAAGGACAGTAAGGAAGAGTGTCCAATGTGTTCCTAGGGTCCAGAGAGAGGTTAGTAAAGTAGTAAAAGATTTCCTGGAAGTGTGTGCCTGACCTTGCACACGGCAGAAATGTAGTGGTGAGACTGCTAAACCCACAAAATAAATTCCGTAGTCTAGCCTGTTCACGTGTGTAATAAGGAGAACTTCCTGAAAATTTGGCACAGGCTGCTTGGCCTTATGTCTGGGAACCTGGTGCTTCAGATTTGAAGCATTACAGTAAATTCAGCATTTTCCATAGCCACTACTCCAATGGACTTGCCATATATTGAAGGCATTTAATTTTCTAAGTCTGTAAGTGACGTGATTTTGCTGGGATTTTGTTTAGGTCTTATTTGTTTATCAGTAGTTCTCAGACTTTCTGGACAGTGTTGCAAGGGTCTTTTCAAAGCGTGCATGAGTAGTTGGACCACAACTATCCTTCCTGCCACCCCTGAAAGTGTGCACGTCTTGGGTACCAGATGTGCTTGACAGAAGCTTGTGAGGTCAGTCTCCCACCCTTAGACATTTTATACTCCCATCTCCCTGCCAGGACAGCTAACTGTCCTTGCTGCCAGATGTCACGGCATCCGTGCCAGAGTGAGAGAAGAGTGGCTGCCCTTGGATAGGGAGAGGAGGCTTTGCTGAGTGCCCTGGTCAGGTGGCAATTCCAGCACATCCCTCTGGTTCAGGAAACCAGATGATGACCTTGCAGCTGGGGCTGTGGGCCTTCACTGACTGCCAAGTTTAAACATTACAATTCCCACATGGCCAATAGAAGGTGGAGAATTTATGATGTGGAGGCAGAAGCTTTAGAAAAATAAGTAGAAATAAAAGCTGAATGGACATTTTCTGAGCTTTCTGGTGACACCCCTTCTCCCCCACTTTAAGAACTGCTAATATCCTGTATACCTTGGCTTGATTGTCACTGAGATCTTAATGACAAGTTGCAGACTGAACTTGAAGTGTTATTGTAGTTTAAATTAGATTCTTTGTGTGGAAGTCCCAGAGGAAATTGTTCACTTTCCCTTAAGGAGTAAGTGTGCTTAGAACAGAAACTGAGACGAAGGAATTTGCAGTTGATATCATTACTGGAGGAAAGGCAGGAATTTAAATAAGATAAAAAATCTTATGTAAAAGGGATAGTGGTGTTCAGTAGTGAAGGGATTTGAGTTTTCTGGACTTGGTAAAAATGTGATGCATGGTGGTACATAAATAATTAAATGACAAAATGATCTCTCTCCAATTGTTTAGTATAGTTATCTATACATAGGTCACTTTTTAAACTGGTTTGCCTTTCTGTAATTGAGTGGCACCAGCACAAAGGCCACTGCATCAGTTCTGCTACTCTGGCATTATCTGAAAGCTGAACACAATCATTCATCAGCTGGGTTTGAAAAGCTCTGTACAGGTGCAGGGCTAGACAAAGCCACACTGCCTTCTGCAATCAGAGCTGTAATAAGTCACTACTTCTTGTGTGACATTCACCAGAAATTAACACCTTGGCAAACTTTTCGTGCCCAACAAGCTTGGTTTGAAGACTGTGCACAGTGAGGTAATGAGCTTGCTATAGCCAAAGTATTGCTGTTGCAGAAAGAAGCCATCACTTCTTACAGTAATCTTTTGTGTTGCTAGCAACAATTATAGGCAAAATGTTTTGAGATATTAAATGATAATTTTTTTAATATGTGCTTTTATCTAAATTAGATTTTTACAAGCTTTTTCAAAGCCATCACCCTTGGGAGCGTGTAAAAACCCCAATCTCTATCATATTAAAAGGGAAATAATTTGACAAGTGCTTCCAGTTATGTTGCAGAATCAATGACCACAGAGCAAATAATGTGAAGAAATGGGGGAAAAAAGAAAGGCTATATGATACCTACAATTTAGTATACATATATCAATTATATTAAAAATTTCTTGAACTCTCTTGTCATTCAAAAACCCTTGTATTAAGTTAGGTGAAGAACTCACTGTCTTGAGATTGTTAATTATGTGTATGTTTACTCCTCTTTAAAGGGCAGTTTTGAACCATTTTTATGTATGTGACAAGATTCCTTTTGTCCTACTTCAGCCCCAAGTGTTACCATTTGTGAATAATGTAAAAGAACTGAACAGCTGAAAAATCAAAGATCTTAAGCTAAGACTGGCATTTGCTTTTGAAGAATCCTGTTGCAGGAGAAGAGGGATCTAGAGTATCCAGGGAATGTTTGGCAGCATCCTCAGCATAGGATGAAAGGTGACTCTGCTCAGTTAGGTAAGATAATGCAACAAAAATGTAGCAGTTGTGTCTGTTTTGGGGATCACACAGGTAAAACTATTAATTTGTTGCAGTACCTAAGGAATAAACTGTGAGTAACACCACAGAAATTGGGATCAACACCATGGACTGGGTAGGCTGTAATTTGTGGTTTTGGGAGAAAAAAAACAAAACAGATGTGGTAATTTGTGCTGCTTAGGGGCCAAATAGTGGGGCATTGAAAATAACATATAATAAATTCCTCTTTTAAATAAAATTCTAGGTAATAGTTAACTCCCAGTTTTAAAGCTAGTGAATATGGATGGCTAAGCTGAAGTAGTAGAAATTCTGATGCTAGTAAATTTCATTATTGCAAAAGACTCATTGGGTCACCAGGAGGACAGCATTATCCAGAAGTAGATACGTAGATTTTTCTCCACATGGCCAAGCAGCATTCACCTTCCCTAACCCAAGCTCAGCAGAGTTAAAATTGCTTTTATTGAGCTGACGTTCTCTAATCAAAAATGACAGCGTCTTTGTCCTATTTTTGTCAGATATTAAATCAGCATTACTGGAGACTGCCAAGTGGAAATAGGGCAGGATAAGCTGTTACATTAATAGGTTCGACTTCTACCTTGGGGGGGGCTGGCAGGATGCTTTTTACAGTAACTAGGCCATATAATCTGAGAGGACTTTAAGTCTGGCAACAGTTACATTTAATTACTAGATTTACTCTGTAAGTATGGAAAACAAATGTCTGCTCTGGACCATTAGTTTAAAATTAGCAACGTTAGAATCAGCAACATAGAATCAGAGAGTATTCTGGGTTGGAAGGGACACACAAGGATGATTGAGCCCAGCTCCAGTCCTGCCTCCCAGCCCTGAGGGTCACACCATGTGCCCGAGAGCGTTGTCCAAACTCTTCTTGAACTGCCAGGCTCGGTGCTGTGACCACTCCTCTGGGGAGCCTGTTCCGCTGCCCACCCACCCTCTAGGTGAAGAGCCTTTTCCTAATATCCAGCCTAAACCTGCCCTGACACAGCTTCAGGCCATTCCCTCGGGTCCTGTCACTGTGCCTGCCCTCCCTCTTCCCGTCATGAGGAAGTTGTAACTGCAATGAGGTCTCCCCTCAGTCTCCTTTTCCCCAGACTGAACAGACCAAGTGACCTCAGCTGCTCCTCACCAGGCTTCCCCTCCAGGCCCTTCACCACTTTCATGGCTGTCCTTTGGATCTTCTGTAATAGTTTAACATCTTTCTTGTGTTTCAGTGCCCAAAACAGGACACAGTATTCAAGGTGAGGCCAGCCCGGTGCAGAGCAGAGTGGGACTGTCCCCTCCCTTGCCCTTGGTGTGCCTGGTGCTCCCCAGGACGGTGTCGTGGAGTCCGTGTAGTGCAGGGAGCTCTGTGCTGCTGCAGCTGGAGCTCTGGGTGGCACAGGTGCCCCAGGCAGGAGGCTGTGAACTTCCATCCTGTGTATAACAACGAGCCCAGGGACCAGGACACTGGGAGGCACAGCAGGAGGCTGCACATGCATCCAGGTTTGGCCCACCCGAGTGCTTTTCCAGCTGTGTGATGGATGTGTTGTCCAGATGGATGCTGAAAGATGGTATCAAAAGCTTTAGTGAAATCCTAAAAGATTACTCTGACTGGCTTCTCTTGATCAGCTACTTGGGTTACCTTGTCAAAGGAAATCAGATTTGGCATGCAGGGTTTCCCCTCATGAAGTCGTGCTGGCTGTGACCAATGACTGTGCTGTCTTTCTGGCGTTTTTCAATACCTCCCAGAATAATCTCCACAACTTTACCAGTCACTGAAATGAGATTGACAGGCCTGTGTTTCTAGAGTCCTTCTTGTTGCCCTTTTTGAAAATTGGAATAATGTTAACCAACTTCCAGTCAGCTGGGATATCTACAGATTCCCAAGATCTTTCAAAAATCACCCACAGAGGCCTTGTGATTACATAGCCAGGTCTTCAGTTATTCTTGCCTAAATCCCATCAGGCCCCGTAAATTTATACGGATCCAACTGGAGCAGCAGATTCCTCAGAACTTCAGGGTTAACTGGGAGTTTACTGGGAGTTTAACGTTTTCACTGCCAGGGCAGTCCATCATCAGTGTTGAAGACAGAGGCAAAGAAAGCGTTAAACATCTCCACCTTGTCAGTGTCCCTGACTGTGAGGTGACCGTCCTCATCCTGTCACACGCCGATGTCATTTCTGCATTGCCTTTTGACATTATATTTTAAAGAAATCATTTTATTGTCCCCCACAGTTCTGGTCAGCTTCAACTCCAATAGAGCTCACGCTGGTCAAAAGGCCAGCCACGTCCTCCATCAGTTTTCTTTAATATTTTTGTGAGTCAAAGGGAATTTATCTTGCTTGAATCTGTCTTTAGCAGTGCACCTCTGCCTCACAGAGCAATAGACACAGTTTTAATGAGTGAGGGTTCCCCCCCTCAGTGCAGTGCTTGGGTGGTGTGTTGAGGAAGCAAAACGTCCCCAACAAAGGGGAGTAGTTAGTAGCCAGCAGCATGCATGTCCTCACAACCTGTGCTACTGTTCAGGCTTGGATTTGGGGATTTTCTGGCTTTTCACTTAATACAGGTCGTAGAAGAAAAAATTAAACTCAGTAGGTTTCGTGCTTTATAGCAGATTAGGATTTATCAGTTTAATTGTAGCCTCCTTTTCTGTGAAGGAACTTGTGGGGAAGATACGTGCCTTTGTGGAAAAAGAGCATTTTGTTGTTAATAGCTGTACAAAGACACGGAAGAGAAAGCTGATACTTGTATTCTACCTTTGTTTTTTGAATAAGCATCCTTATTGTGTTCCCCTTGCTTGGGATCAAATAATTTTGAAATGTTTGCGTATTCATTGGAATATTGTTTGAATTGGCAGGTCTGAAATTTGAAAAAACCCAAAACAGTGTGAGCTGGTTTTGAAATTGGTTGGTGCTTTCCTTCCAGGTGCATTTTTTAGCACAAAATTCCTATTTTCTGAAAATCCGTGGGTTTCCCATGTGGGGATAAAATAATTTTCTTACCATGCTGCATACATTACTGAAACAAAAAATTACTACTTTTGTAATTATGAGATGATGCTTTAAAAAGAGTTGTATTAATCAGGAATTAAGCCTGCTTCTCCCTGCAGAAGCATGCCTCTTTGCAAGAGAACAAATTGCTCTTTTATTTTTTCTCTCTGTTATAACAAACTAATTGCTTGCTGCTATATGGTGGCCCGTACTTCTCTTAAGTTTCTCTTACCCTGTTTTCTTGAATCCCTCATTCTAATCCTTGAATGCAGTAACATTTTTTAGATTTGCTCTAGCTTTCCTAGGCTATGTATTTTCCTTTGATTTCCTTCTGGAACTTTCATTTGCAAATAGCAGCAGTCAGCACTGATGTGTGAACCTCTGAGCAGCAGGAGAGAATTGAAGGAAGGTGAAAGGTAAAAGCAGTATACTGGTTTTGCATGCTGTTTACGTGTGGAAAACTTGCTTTACAGGTGACAGTCTTAAAATATAATTGTTAAATTACAGCACGAGCAGATGGTGCTCAGCCCACAAAGTTTCGTGCTTATTTTTGTTGTCTTTTAAGAAATTGGCAATGAAAATGGCTCAGCAAGAACTGTTCTGAGTTGATCTTTTTGATAAGGCGGAAAGGTATTATTTTAAATACTGTGTTTCAGATAAAAAATGCAATATTTTAAATGAAATCAAATATAGCCTTTTTCATATTCAAGCATTTTTGCCACAGTTTGGGGATTAAAATTTGCTTTGGTTTTAACCTGCAGTAAAAGATTTTATTTTTAAGCATTAATAAACAAACAAAGGGCTAAAGCATAGCATCCCATTTTATTTCTCAGTTCCTGCCTTTGTGATTTTGAGATGTTGAGGCATTGTCTTTCTTTTGAGTTATTTAATAAGAATTCTATCTGTGGCAGAGAATTATTTACCATTTTAAATTTGCTGAAAATGTGTCATCTGTAATAGCGTTTTGAAGCAAAACCTTAAAAAATTAGCCAAGCTACCTCTTAAAAAAAGTTCCTTTTTTTTTTCCAATTGAGGAAAGAGGATCAAGAAAGAAAGTATTAAGATAATGGGTTCTTCAGAGAAAATTAATTGTTCTCTGCACGCTTTAGTCTTGAAACAAGTTTTGCTACACTCTCAGTTAAATGAGGCCTTGAAGTCATCTTTTCAAGGCTTGTAATATATTGCTTTTATTGGACTGCCTCCCCTGCTCTGGCTCTGCTATTCCATCTCCCACAGTGTTATTGTAACATTTCAAAGTCTATGAGAAGCTTTAAACCACAGCAATGAAATATATTGGTTTTTTCTCACCTCTTCCATGTTTTCCACCCTTATTTCCCTCCCCTCTGTGAAGTATGTTCTGCCTGTACAGAGCCAAGACCTTCAGTAGTGATAGCATGGAAACAGTGTCTCAGTAAAAAGCAGAGACAGAAAGGTGCAGTAGGTGGGGTTTTGTTTGCTTCTTTTGATGGAATATGAGATTCTAGCCATAGGAAATGTATCACCCACTTCTCATCGCAGAGTTCTTAGCCAGGAGCTCTCTCCAAAATACAGAACGATGCTTCATGGGTTTCCTGTGCCTCAGCTCTTGTTGTTGAGTGGTAAGAATCTCCTGCTGCCTTTTGGATAGCTTTTTGGAGATCTTCAGCTCCAAATCCTGATATTTCAGTCCATGTAAGTAAGGTACTCCTACTGCATGAGATTTACCAAGTTAGTAAAGTGGTACTCTCGAGTACTCTCTGTAGAGGTATTCCAGCCCTGGGTGTCTGAAGTAAGACTTTGGATTAGTTTCTTGGATGCATATGTGTGATCTTAGTGAGTCTTCTGTCCCTCGTTGTGTTTGCTTAAATACTTGCTTAATTTTTTATTTATGTAACCACTACAGGAAAGTTTGGGCTAAGAAAGGCCAAGAAATGTTAACCTACAGTGAGGCTGTGAAGCTCTTTGAGCAGGTCCAGGCATAATGTCATCCTTCAGGGTCATCTGAAAACCATCCTCAAGGAGATGACACTGGAATCAAGTCTGGGACAAGACTTTGATGCCAAACTTGGGGTGAATGGTTACTCTGGCCCAGCTTTGGCAGTGGATGATGAGACCCTTGTGTGCTCATTGACGGAGCAGTGAGTAGGTGTCCAAAGTGTCAAAGTCATCACCATTATTTTGTGTGGAGAAACAGTGGGGGAGAAATCTCTGCAAGATGCAGAGTTTCTGTCTTGGAGAGCAGGCTTACCTTTTGCATGAATAGGCACATCAGTCACCTCTCAGGGAGTTAACAAGTTTTGCTCCCATTATTATCTTCTACCAAGACTGGTGATGACAGGGGAGTTGTCAAGCTGTTGTGATAAAAGGGAGCAGACTGCCAGGATAGTTCATGTAGCTTTTAATCTTTGTGTATGCCTGAGGGGCCTTGGGAAAAGAGGATGGCAGGGAGCAGGCTGGATTAATTTTTCTGGATGAAATGGATATGTCCTGGGAGTTGGCCTACTTTAAAAATAATTAGAATTCTTTGAAATCTGTTGTCCTTGAGCACACTTCATCTGTCTTATGTCCCCTTTTCTCTTATTCTCATATGCCTAGATCTTGTGGTTGAGAGATGCCTTGTGCCTCTTTGGGAGGCATTTGTTTTGATAATATTTCCCAGGGGTGCATAATTTCTACATCAAAGCTGACTCACGTGTATGTGTGGTGAGATGCACACAGGGACTGCAGGTAATCAGAGGTACCCAGTTTTGATTTTGCTCTTAAGCCGAGACCAGAGAGGCTGCTCCACTTACAGTGAGGTGTGTGTGTGAGACACTGATGCTCAGTTCTTAACATTTATATTTACTGGAAACTATGATGTGGTTTTCTTCTCTAAAATAAACTTTATAAAATAGTCCTGCGCGTTTGCATCAGGTGACAAAGGTATGGCTGGATCCTTACAAGGGGCCTTGGTGGTGATCATTGACTGACTGCAGCCAGCATAAGTCAAGTGTAGTGAGATGCATTGGTCTTGCTTGTATCTTGGTTATTTCAGGTTCTTATTCCAATCTCATCCTCAGCTGAAGGATGAATACCTCATTTTACTCTATTTCTTTCCTTCCTGCTCATTCTGGTTTTTTTTCATCATTCATTCTTTGTGGGAATTTGGGGAGTTAATTAGGCTTATTCTCACGACCAACAGCTTAAGAATTTTCTTGCATTGCAGTAAGGTATTAGGTGGCATGGATATCTGGAAGTGAGGAAGAAAGATAAATGGTCAGACTTCTCTTCTTCACTTTATAATAGTTTGGACAATATATTTTCCAACAGGTTTGTCACAGGATATAACATGATAAGGGTTTTATGTGGAAAATAGGTTTTCATTTTAAACTCTACAATTCATGTCTATGATTAAAGAAGACTTCACAGCCTTAATCATTAGGCACCAAAGTTTTTACTGATAGACTTAGCCAGTTAGCATTGCTGTAAAGGAGGGGCAGATTGAACAGGCTTTTGAGCAGGTTTTATCTTGTATGATATTTGCAAGAATTTATTCTGTACTGATAACTTGTCAAAATACTGTTTGCAATCTAATCCCAGCAATCATAATTTTTCAGGAATGGCTTCACAGCTGTTAATTTCTTAGAAACAGACAGAACTTTTATCTGTAATTTGGTTTATCTATCGACCATAATGTACTACTTAATGTTACCAAAGGCATAATGTTGCAAGCAGAATTCATTATAATTTTTAGCTTTTAAAATATGCTTTGAAAATATTTTTTATTAGCTTAAAAAAATAATCTTGATTCTGATGCCTTAAAATTTTAATTGATGAGAATGCTTTTGCATGTCGGAAATACTTGTTAGGTTTTTTCCTTGTTTTACTCTCCGAGCTGAGATTTCTTTATTGCAGGGCATCATATTTTTTATATATTTACTAAAATGCATGGGCATTTATTTTAAAGCTGAGTATTACTGATGAGGAAGTTAAGATTTCTGATATTCTGTAAGTCGTTTTGGCTTTACACGTGGAAACTTTTCAGCAGTGTATATTTAGTAGATCTATTCATAGCCTAACACCTAACCCCAACAACTCTCCTGTAGGAAGTCCATTTTCCGCCCTACATGCTTTTATTAATTCTGTCACTCCTTAATGTTCCTTAAATGCTTTATACTGTACAGTCTATGGCATTCAAAGAAACTTTAAACACCATGAGAAACACCAGTTGGCAACTCAAATGTTTTATAACAAGTGGTGCTGATTTTATCCCAATGTATGTTAACATCCATGATGTTCCTTTACCTTAATATGTTTATTTTAAAGTTTTGGTTCCTTAACTTATTTTGTCTGCAGACTGAAGACATACCAGCACTAGACTGACACATTCCCTAATACCCTTTCTTATCTAGCTGTAGTGGCATAAAAGATTGGATACAAGAATGAGAAAGTACATGGAAGGGAGTTCTGCCTGACATTTGGGTGCACTTTCTAAGGAAAGGGTCATTTTGGACACCTAGAAATGTGTGTTCAAATAATCATGCTGTGAAAAGTCACCAGTTCTATATGTATATTTTAATGAAAACTCCATTGGGACTCAGAGCTTTCCTGAAAAGCGAGAAGTGCCCTCTCCTAGTGGAGGGCAACTGCTGGTTATGCGCATCTTCTCTCTCCCCCATGAATTTAAGAACAGGCAGCTCTCTCCTGAATTCTGTAGTAAGACACAAAATAATCCTATGTGTGTAGATTTGGCTTGAAAGAAGAAAGGGAGATTCATATCACTATGACTACTTAACAGAAACATACTTTGTTGTGTAAAGCATAATGGTGTTCCTGCATTACCATTAATACCAGAGGAATCCTCTCCCTGGGAGAGCAGTCATGGGCTCCTGGGGAAGAGGAACAGCACTCCTCACCCAGACTACTCAATCTGTTTTACTGTTGGGGGCTTCTCCTACTTGGATTATTTCCAGTTGGATTATTTCTGATTCAGGATCTGAGTGTGGTGGCTCAATAAACCACACAACTGGGCAATTCTGCTGGGTTTTTTTCTGATGCTCTTAGTACACCATGAGTGTCTGACCCTAAATGTGTTAGGGACATAAGTGTGCTGCCTTTCGTGCCTCTGCTTTCTCAGCACAGCAAGTGGGTCTCCTCCAAAAGAGAAGAAATGTTTAAGGAGAATAACTTGGTGGGGAACATTTGTTGGTGTTTGTTTTGTTCACAAGAACCATAGAATGGTTTGGGTTGGAAGTGACTTTAAAAATCATCTGGTACCAACCTCCCTGCCATGGGAAGGGACACTTTCCACAGGACCAGTTTGCTCAAAGCCCCATCCAGCCTGGCCTTAACTCTTCCAGGGATGGGGCATCCACAGCTTCTCTGGGCAACCTGTTCCAGTGCCTCACCACCCTTGCAGTAAAGAATTAATTCCCCTATCTACTTTAAACTGACCCTCCCTCAGTTTGAAGCCATTCCCTTGTCCTTGTAAGAAGTCCCTCTCCCTGTCTCCTGCAGGCTCCTTTGGGTAGTGGAAGACTGCTCTAAGGCCATCCCAAGGCCTTCTCTTTTCCTGACTGAACAACCCCAAGTGCCTCAGCTTGCCTTCACAGGAGATGCTCCATCCCTCTGGCTCTCCTCTGGACTCAGTGTAGTGTTGCAGTTGAGTTGTGTAGTCTTGTTTCAAAGGAACAAAAGAACCAACCCTCCCAAGTCAGACACCTGCTGTCCTGCCATTCTGCACGTGCTTGTTCTCCCTGGTGTCCCTCAGGGGTGCCGAGAGGGCTCTGAGGATGGGCAGCCCTGGAGCCCTCTGTGTGCCTGTGCACAGGTAATGGTTGTGGACAGCTGGAGAGGCAGCAGTGTTCTCTGTGCCTTGCTGCTCCCAGGCACCCTGGGCTTCAGCTGCCCCTCACTTCCAGCAGCTTCCCCCCTGCCCCACTCCTGTTTTGAACTAGCTCAGCGCTGGTGTTCACCCTGTTTATGGATGCCAAATTCATTTGGCTTGCTCGTGCAGCTGTCTGTGCGGAGTCCTTGATCCAGCTCAGCGTGTGGGTGTAAAGGTGCTCGTGTTGGCATGCAGACAGGACGAAAATGCATGGTGTGGAAGTAAACTGACTGCAAAAATGTAGCAATCCACTCCATAACATCAGCCTGAGATATCCAGCACCTATCAGACAGAGGTTTAAATCCAAAACAAATTAGCAAAACCAGAAATTTAAAGGCAGCTCATCTGCAGCAGCTAAAAAATACATTTTTCATAAATCTTCTGCATGAACTAGGTGCATTTTGTAATTCATATTTCTGCTGTTCCACAGTTCTTATTGCTGCAGAGATGGAAAATATCCCCTTCAGGTTTTGCTGTATATCTGCAGTGATGGGAAGATAAACATCCCTGTAATGCATCAGTGTTGACATTCAGAAGCCTTCCAAACTTTGCTTTTTAAATCAAATGGGAAAGTTAGCTTTGAGCCTCTTCACTCTGTAGGGAGAATGGGCAAGTGATTTTTTTTTTCCTTTGCCACATCTTATATAAATCTGACATCCTTTACAAATCTGCAGTTGCCATACTGTCAGAAATTATAGAACTGGAAGTGCTATACTAAACAAAAGGAAAATATGCTATTTCCAGGTGAAACACTATGTCTGAAGCAACAGCTAATGCATAGACTTATGCTGTTCATGTTCTGTTGAAATTACTAAAAATGGAAGGGTGTCTACTACCTTATTTTTAGGCTGTTGTTTTTTTAATTGAAGTTAATTGAAAAGCAAAAAGTTCCAGGTTCTGTTGGAATTTTTGCATAGTTTGTTTGTTTTGCTTTATTTCTATCATTTACTGGAAATATATATTGGGATAGTGAATCAATCTGGTTTTTTCTATCTTAACTTAAAATATTTGTCCAAGTCTATATCGGATGATAAAGTATTGTATTGAGAAAATGTTGATTTGGATAACTTGCCTATGACAGTTTTAAACAGAGCATGTACCTCTTATGTTGTGCTGTTGTTATTTGTAAGAACTTCTTAAAAGAAAGCACATCATCCCAAAAAGCGACTGATTATTGACAGCAACAACACTGGCATGGTTGACAACTATGGGAATGTAGACTCTCTTACAGAAGCTCTTTTATATTGCTTTTCCTTTACCATTTTCAATGTAAGAGTTCTGTGGTTTATTGAACAATAGCAAAACACAGTGGATTTTTGTGTGTGTGTGTGTATTTTGATTAGAGTATCATCCTTGTGGATTTTGGTTTCTTTTGCTGATTCTGTTTTGATGTACAGTAAACAATTCTGTACTGTTTGCTGTCCTGTCCTGGTACATTTGCCAGTTCATCCTTCTGTGGTATTTGATGCCTGTTGTATGTAGCTTCTGTCTTACAGTGGAGACTGAAATACTGACAATTTTCCTCTTTTGCAGTTCCTCCTCCTGGGAGGCACTGTCTCACTCCCCAGTCAGACTAAAGTATGAACAGCCTTACTGACTCTTCATTTTCCAGCTGCAGGCCACATTTTGCTGTGTTAGAGACAACAGACTCTCTTTCCCAGGGTCTGCAGAAGGCTTTTGAATTGAGTTTTCTGACAGGCTTTAACAAAATTGTCTTTGTTAGAATTTAAAGTGCAAGGCTAGCACGTAAAGGTCTTGATTCAGTGAACTGTGTTCCAATTTAAACACCCATTTAATGAGCCAGATAGATCATAAGTAGACTTTGTAATGTCTCTTCTATGTAAGATGCAGTAAGTGAAGGGCACAGTTTTCATAAATGGCAGTTATTAGCAGCCCTGTTTGAAACCCACAAGTAGTGCACATGCCTAGGGCTTGTGGCAGTCACTCCAGATGGAAACAGCATTACTGGGGTGATTATACCCTGAGGAAAGGCTCGCTGTCATTTTGAGATCAATTTTTAGCCAATGTTCCGTTCTCGGTATTTACATGGAGAGTCTGAATTGCCAGAACTTCAGATTTTGTAACAAAAGTGTTAACAAGAAGTGAACATTTGTTGAAAAGATTGCGTTGCTGCAGAGAAATGCCTGTTGCTATGCTGGTTGGATGGGTGAGAGTATCCTGCAGACAGAGGCACCGTGCTGAGAAAACTGACTTCCATTTTTTCCGAGCAAGAAGGAGCCTCATGCATCTTTCTTTGTGTGTGTTGTACACCCATTAATTTGAGCAGTGGAGTGCTACAGTCCCATTGCTAAGGAGTCAGTGCAGATGGGAGAATGCTGTTCACTTGCATCTTCCCCAGATGTGTGGTCAGAAGTGCCAGCCACAGTGTACCTGAGCTGGAAGCACAAAGGTCATGTTAAAAGTCTTTCCAGAATCTGCCAGATGTAAGGAGGTCCCTCAAAAGATGTTCAGGGCTAGAAGTTAATCCTTGGTGCCATGTTAGGAGAAAGCAGTGGGATGTCAGTTCCCAGTGTGGACTTGGAGAGTAATGTTTAGATCATTAGTCTCATACAGCTTCAAGTTTATATTGTGGCACCACCATGGATCATCTGCACTGACAAAGTAAATGTCAGGGCAGTCCATTACTTGAAGCTCAGGTGCAGTGTGGCCGCCTTTCTGACTGGTCCCGTGGTCTCAAGGTGCCCACAGTGGCTTCCATGCTCCAGATAAAAGATACTGCATGGCAAGTGCAGAGAAATGTGCAAAGATGGAAGCACAGGCTGGTTTTGTGGAGCCCATTTAGGAAGTTTGTGGATTATATCATAGCATTCTTGCTGGCTATCTAAAGGATGCAGATACCCCAGCTGTGCTAACACATTATGTGGCTTCTAAATCAAAGCTGTAAGATAGATTTTTATATTCATCATGTTTACCTCCCAGCAAAACCAACAATATCACTGGCTGTATGTGTCACAGAGAGAGTAGTCTATTTACCAAGATTGATTTGTCTGTTCAATAAATTGGTTTTTATTAGTTTAGTGTTGCTGCAGATTTTTTTTTTCCTTTTTGTGCCTCTAATGCATGTGCTGTGTTGATCTTTTGGGTTTTTTAAGTATTTGGTGCAGATAAGAACTTATCTTACCTCCATGGTTCAGTAGACTGTAACTAATTTATTGGCAAATACCACAGACATTCTCCTGTGTAGGAAAGACCAGGAATGAAGGGCCAAGGAAAGATGAGATCAAACCGCAGAGAACACAATTGATCACAAGTTATTTCCCTTCTCTTGTCTAGTCAAGCAGTACACAAGGTAATTACATAAATGCTCTGAATTTTTGAAATCTTTTGGGAGTTCAGAGGAAACTTGCAGAAGCAGGTTTTAAACTGTATGTATAATTTGCATACAGTGCAGGTTTTGGCTTTAGCTGGCTATTTCATTGAAGAAGGTTTCAAAATGGTAGGATTGATCAAATTCAAAAAAGCAATTTAAAAAAAAAAGACAGTAGACTGTGGTAAAGCTTGAGAATGGTTACAATATTTCAAGATAGAAGAAAATCTAATAATGTGCTTTTCTCCTTAATAGCGAGAAATATGAAATGAGATTGACATATCTGTCTTTAAAAATGGAGGCAGACAAGATATAGCACAGAAAACTGCATCCCTCGATCAAGCGTGTCCATTAGTGATGGATTTATTGTATTATAAGTGTAATTTACTTGCTGAGTTATATGAAAGAAATGCATGAGTTTTAAATATCCATCTGTCCCAGATGATTGAGAAACAGGAATGCAGTTCCTCTGCAGGCTTGAACCAGTGCAGTGCTCATCGCTGATGCCTGGAGAGCCAGAGAAGCTGGCCTCAGCCACTTGGAACATGAGGATTGATGATAGTTCTGGCTTCTTTCTGAGGCTTTTCCTGAAAAATAATAGAAGCTGGATTTTGTTCTCTAGTCAAGTTATGGATTATATATTTTAACTTTTTTAATTGAAAGTGAATGCTTTTGTTGTGTAACTCTTTTTTTAATTCAAAGTGAGTGCTTTTGTTGTGGTTTAAGCCCAGCCAGCAGCCAAGCCCCACACAGCTGCTTGCCCACTCCCTCACCAGTGGGATCAGGGAGAGAATCGGATCAGTAAAAGTGAGAAAACTCACAGGCTGAGATGAAGACAGTTTAATATGGAAAGCAAAATTCAAGCACACAAACAAAGTAAATCAAGGAATGAATTCGGTGCTTCCCATGGGCAGGCAGGTGTTCAGCCCTCCCCAGGAGAGCAGGGCCCCATCACAGGTAACAGTAACATGGCAAGACAAACACAATCATCCTTCTTCTTTGCCCTACTTTACATACTGAGCATGATGCCACATGGTCTGGAATATCCCTTTGGTCAGTTTGGGTCACCTGTCCTGGCTGCGTCTCCTCCCAGCCTCCCATGCACCCCCACTGTCCTCCCCAGCAGGGCAAGATGAAAAGCAGAAAAGGCCTTGGCTCTGTGCACCCCCTGCTCAGCAATAACAAAAGCAGCTCCACATTATCAACTCTGTGTTCAGCACAAATCCAAAACACAGCCCTATACCAGCCAATGGGAAAAAAATTAATTCTAGCCCAGCCCGAACCAGCACAGCTTGTTTTTACCTGCTTATCTCTACAGCTTAAAACTGAATTACTTAAATTTTGATAGTTTCAGTCCAAAAGAAACAGTTTTATCTATTTCTTTCTTCAGTTTATAGAGAACATTCATAAAATGGTCTTAGTCCTGGTAAAATAAAAAGGCTTGCTACTTCCCAGTCCACTGTGTAATAGTGCTATACAGGAAAAGAAGGATAATTTTTGCTTTTTGGAAGGAAATGAAGCTGGACAGAGGGCATCTTAGAAGTTCTTAAAAATTCCTGACATCTATATGAATAAACATGAGTTCTATTTTTAAGATCTCATTGAAACATATGCATAAAATGAAGGATATTCCTAGAGTGAAACAGAACGTGGAAGGAGCAATGATTCAACTAGAAAGGTCACAAGCTTCATTTAATGTTGAAAAGTAGACATGAGAACAAATCTTGTATTGAAGCTCTTGAGTGGTGATGTGAAAAAAAGGATGAAGGAGGTTTTTTGGATGGGAGGGAGATGTTTGTTATGCAGAACTATTGAGGGCTGTGTAATAAAGTTCTTAGCAATTGTAGCAAAGCACTGAGAGTAAGTGTAGTACTGGCTGAGACCAGCTACCAGGCAGGGCAGACAGGGTGGTGCAGCTGAAGATCACAGAGTGCAGGAGGGAAATGAGAAATGACCAAAGAAAATGTCCAAGTGATAGAGGTGTTGGTGTTCTGGATTGTGGCAGTATTGCCACAAAGTATTCCGTTCTCATGTCTGCTTTGTCTTCCTTCCATTTGATTGCAAAAGCTACAGGAATTGTTTGCCAAGCACTTGACCGTGTGTACATGTGGCAGCTGTAGAATAATACTGTAAAAAGAGTTAGACTACATGGCTACATGGCTAAGACATCAATACAACACTATTTTCAGGTATTCAGGCTATTTTTCCTCTTAGTTTTTATTAATCAACAAAGTTGCATATTTACATTACTAAAAAAATGTCCTTTTTTGCTAGCATCTCATTACAGCTCAAAGACAGTAAAAAAAAATTCAATGCATTTTTTTAATGAAGAGGGTAAGAAATACTCCACAAGTCACGAAGACCTGAAATCTGGAGGCCCTTTTACATCTCACAGTCAGCTCAGCATAGAGATGATGCAATTGTCCATTTTGTTCTTAATACTCATCATTTTCCCAGTTAAATGTTCATAAAATCCCTCTAAAAAAGAAAAGTTGTTGACGGTTGTCTAATTATGATATGTTTCCCTTTTTTTTCTTGCATCATAGACCAAAAAGGTGTTAGTTATTCAAAGTATTGTGAAGCGATTTGCTATAGCTCAAGTATGCTTCTGATTAAACATTGTTTTCAGAATCTGATTGTGCTGCTCCAAGCCACATAGCCCTGTGCAAATGTGGTACTCCTAATCACTTGGAGGAGGGAGACAGAATAAAAACATGCTGCATTTTGTGCCATCATTTCTGCAGTCCGTTTTTCAGAACAGATTTCCTGATATTTATCTTTTGCCTGGAAGAAAGAGTTGAAGTTTCTTGCCTTCACCTTCTGCCTTCCTCAAATAGGGTAAGTAATAGCATCATCTTCATCAAAACATTGTAAACAAAACTGGAAATTTGAGAGAAATTAAAAGGAGAACAGAAAGTGGCATTTGAACTAAGTACATAGCAGTAAATGTTTGCAGAAATGAGCGATGATGATATTGATTAGAGCCCCCAGAATTCTGAGTATTTGGAGATTTCACGTAGCCTTCCTCTGCTTAAACATTGTTCTGGAGTTGGCTGTGTCCCTAGAAGCCAGTTTCATGCACTTTTTTTTTTAGAAGTGCCTTGTTCTTCTTTCTTCTGCTGTTTTTTTCCTCCTGTGATACCTACAGCTGCTGGCACATGAACTTCAGGAGCAAGTCACCTTGCTGATCCTCTTGTGCCGCAAGGCACCCTCCAGGTTGAGGAGTTGAAAAATAATTATTTTCATTACGTTTTTTTAAGTGAAAGAAAGGTTTAACTTTCTAGGCTATAAGTGTTGGCCTTTCTGCGCGTAGATGCAAACCTGACATCTCCTGAGATTTGATGTGGAGAGTGGCTTCAGGAAAAGAAGGAAAACTGAAATTGATTGGTGTCTTTCTTAGTGTCTCTGCTCTCATGACTAGACAAGAAACTAGACTTTATCTTGGAAGGACAGGTCTGATGGGCTTTGCTTACCTGGAACAGACTTTCTCCCTGGTGCTGCAGTAGAAGAACTGGCTTGGTGCTCTCCTTCTCTTCAGCCTCTTCATGAGGCTTAGCTGTTATCACAACAGCATTCTGAACAACTAAAATATAATAAAATGTCAGATGGCTGGATTTAGCATGAAATTAGTCAACTGGCATACAAATTACTTTGTGTTTTTTTTAATTTGTGTGGTGTCTCATCTGTGGTATACTAACCCATATGGTGTATTTGAGGGTAAATATAACTAACAGGTGCCTTTTTGTTGGCTTGGAGCTCTGAGTCACTGCAGTCTCTGTTTAAGAATGAATTAATGTGGGTGATACTCTACAGAAGTTCGTAATTGAAATACCATGCTAAATACATGCTAATGACAATGTAGGCTGCAGTATGTAGAAATATATTTATCTGTTGGGCAGAGAAAGAAGAAAGGTTATGGATGTTTGAAAATGTTGTTTGTGACAGACTATTATACAGTCACTGGGTCAGCTGGTGGTTTATTAGATCAGTCTTAAGTGCTTAACCTAAGCTGACTTACCTTGTGTGGTGTACAGTATTTGTCTTTGCTGAAATTGTGTCAAGAAGAGAGCCAGGGTCAGTGCAGGCAGGTCGCTTGTGGTCTCTGGTTCCTTGGGGACCAGACAAACTGCACTTGGATGCAGCAAAGAAAGCTTTTTAATTAGCGAGGGGCAAAACCACACCTGAAAAGATGCAGCATGTAGGGAGATGCTTGCTTTTATGCTTCTTTGTGTTCTGTCCTAATTGATCAAAGGCAGGTTGGACGGGGCTTTGAGCAACCTGGTCTAGTAGAAGGTGCCTGTGGCAGGGGGGTTGGAACTGGGAGATCTTTAAAGTTCCTTCCAACCCAAGCCATTCTGTGTTTCTGTGATTGCTTCAGCTTTCTTCTACTGAAAATATTGATTGGTCTACTTGTAATAAACTTGTAATAAATTCTTGCTATTCTGAGTTTAGAGCTTTTTCTGTCATCTTTAGTGTGCTGTCTGTAAGGAGAGAATTTAAGAGATTTTGGATCATACTTCTGTCTTATCAAGCGTCCTCTAACAACTTTTCTGTCATTCTGCAGCAAGCAGCTGCAGATACAGTTTTGTGTTCTTATTGCACAGGTTACTAGTGCCAACATGTTTTCATTTCTAGAGCATGGGAGAGACAGAAATACATCCCCTTAGGTAATGCAGCAGCTTCATTTACATTTCAGTTTAAGAATATTTCTTTTCCTTGGAAGTGATTGTAATCTTAATGATAAGAGACTATTTTGCTTGCTTCGAAACTAGCCTTAAGTTACAAAATCAAGGATAAATTTCTTTGATATCCGTTTATTCAGGTATTTACCTTAGACTTTCTATTTTAGCTCTCGTTAATTACTATCCAGATTACATGGTATTCTCCACAGCCACATGGAGAGGTACATTGAGAGGTAAAAAAAGAGTAGGTTTAGATCAGATATTAGGAAATAAATCTTCCCTGTGAAGGCACAGGAGTGAGGCACTGGAACAGGTTGTCCAGGGAAGTTGTGGACATCCCATCCCTGGAGGTATTCAAGGCCAGGTTGGATGTAGTTCCAGGTAACCTGGTCTAGTGGAAAGTGCCCCTGCCCATGGCAGGAGGTTGGAACTAGGTGGTCTTCAAGGTCCTCTTTCGACCCAAACCATTCTATAAGTCTGTGATTGCTTGTGGTTAACTCTGCAAAGTTCTTGGGCATAAATGGGGGCTTTGAGTGAAATGAATCTCTGTCAGGGCTTCTTTAACACTCTGTGACTGTTGAACTACAGATGGGGCCAGGGGTAGTGTGACAGGACCAGGAATGGCAGGATGGGATGTGTAGAAGCTGAGTAAGAGTTGGATCTTAAGCAATGAGGAAGGAGATTGGTCGGTTTAAGAGCTGGTTCAGTTTTCCCAAAGCACTGAGTGCCAGTGAAAATGAGGACTTTAAGACTGCTGGTTTTTACAGTAATTTGTTCTGAAGCACTCAGTGTCTTTATTTTTACTTGCTTTCAGTCAGGCAGAGTGTAATTGTGAAACTGCTTGTCACACAGGAATTTGAGGAGTACAACACCTCTCGTAAGGAGGCATCATGTAAAACAGGTAAGGTACAGGGCATGTTCTATCTGTCATTTTTTGTACTCCTATATCTCCCTGAAGGTGAGAGAGTGAAGTTTGCAAGTTTTGGGTGACCAATGGCATCCCTTGTAAGATACTGAATCTGGCACAAAGCACTCTGGCCAGGTCTCTGGGTAGTCTCTGCTTTCAATGGAGGTATCTGGACTTCCCAAAGTAAAGGAATTTGCTCAGTCTGGACCAGAAGCATATGAGTGTGACAATTGCATTTGTAGAAAATCCAGACTCCAGGAGAGATACATCCAGCAGTAAGTTCTGGGAGAGCAGTGTCATTGGAAGAGGGAGTGAGGAGCAAAGACGGGGTAAAGCAGTTCAAGTTGAAGGAGCAATTGTGGCAGGATTGCATTACTTTGCATGAGTTTTAAATGATGCATACACAGCAAGGCCAAAGAGGATGACAGAAGTATTGTTAGCTTCCCTTGGAAGTGAAACAGGACAAATTTATTTAAGTGGGATGCTTAGATGGGTATCATACTGACATCCAAATTTTGGGTATGTCTTTAAACAAGATATTCTGCAAGTAAACAGGTGAAACTCAGGATTGATTATGTTCCTTCTGTTAGGCAAATAACCAGAGAATCAGGTTATTTCAACTGAAAATAAGTATTCTTCCTTCTTCCATAGGATTTATTATCTTATTGTTATTTTCCATAGCTTATTACCAGTTTCTGTGCCTTGTGAATGACCTTGTGAAATGCTGGCTGCAGACCATGGCAGTATGCAGCATTAGCCTGAAGTCACTGTCCTAGATGAATGCTTCTGCAGTGACAAAGTGGACAGTATCCAAGAGGACAGGAAAAACTGGTTGGTCTTTTTGCCCAGGGAACTCTTGGAGCAACCATTTAAAAAATGAGATAAAGGTGATGAACTAAGCCTTATCTTCCTCAGTGTCTTTCTTGAATTCACAGGTTCAAACAGCAGCAGAGATGACCTCAGATGTTAGTGAATATTGTAAGTTTTTAGACTCATTACTAGATAACAAGAGGTTGTTTTTATCCAGTAATAGGAATCCAAGATACAGAGGCTCATGTAGATTAATGCAAGTCACTTGGAACTTGAATGCTAAATTCTGTCAAACTCCTTCATTGTAGCAGGACATTGAGCTGTTACCAAATTCTCATCTCTACAAGCAGTTCCTGTCCTTTACTATGTGCTCTTCTTATTTTTGGACATGCCACTTTTCTACAAGCAATGCTCTCCTATCTCAGAAATGTCAGCTATAAAATAGAACAAACTTGTTGATCTTATTCCCCACTAAATTGTTTTGCCTTGGCTAGCACAGGTAATTTGGGGTCTCAGAAGTACTGCTACTTTGCTATTCTCAGTGGGCTGAGTCAATATCAATGGCTGTGGACTGCTGATATCTGCTGAAAACTCAGTAACTTCTGTACTGCACAAGTATATATATGTACGAGTGATTGTCCTGTTCTGCCTTATCACACAGGACATAAGGAGTGAGTGGGAAAGGGATTTCACTCAATGCTGGTGACTAGCAGTGTTATTACAGGTATCTATTCCTGCCAAAACTGTTTCCTCTCAAAGAGCTACTTGGGATCTAATAGAAAAACAAGCTGGATAAAGGATGGTGCAGGGCAATGAGTAGTGTATCACATATCAATCAGCTTGATAGACGCTGTGAAATCTAGGAAACAGGTGAAGGAGAAAATTGCCTGCTTTTTTTTAAATTAAGTTTCAAAAAAAGAAGAAATAAAAACCAACCCACATCGTTTTATTTGCCGTGTCTCAGATATAGGTGGGAGTACAAAACACATCGGTATAAAAGTACTGCTCAACACTCATTTCTCCAAAGCTGCTTGTGGCCCTTGCACCTCATTTACACTTCAGTGTTATGTATTTTTAGTGNAATGCTTGATTGTTTACATCATCAAAATTCTTTTTAGTTGTATGGACTTTGTGATTCATAAGTGGCTTCTGACAAGTTCATGCTGAAGACTCCAAAAAATAACAGATGTGGTTGTTGTCTTGTAGGATTAGGATGGCTCTTTGGAGATGCCATCACACAATGTGTTTGTGGTACAAAGCTGTATAGTCGTGGTAGTTCTATGTACCAAAATTTATTCCAGGATGGTAGATATGGATTGGTCTTGTTTAAGTTTGTTCTGTTTCCCTTAGGATATTTAAGGGGGCAGAAATCCACTATGAAGCGGTGGCACTTACTGCATAATGGACTTTCATGTTGTCAGTATATGTCCCAATTGAGGACGACTGTGAACATAAAAATGTAACTTACACAATTATATTTTCCTGAAACTGCTGGTGACAGACACCATCAACAGCGTGGTATCTCGCTCGGGTTGTACAAAGCATGCAATGGAGGGATTTAGCAATCTGCTAGTTTTACAAACATGCATTTTTAAACTTCTAAAGTTTTCTCTAACTTAGTGTCAAATTGTATTTATCTCTGTGTTTCTGGAGTTCTCATAAATGGTCTAGTCTAATTTTCCCCAAGTTTTAAAAGCCACTGTAGGAGCTACTGAGCATGTAAGTATGCATTCCATCATCTTTGGAGTGCCTCTGAAATACACTGAGAGGAGTCATAGCAGGGTAGAGGCTGCTTTGCCCAGGCACTGTGGCAGCAAATGGCCTTTTCAAGCCAGATGGCTTGAATGTCATTGCTCACATCTGAGGAAAGAGCTCTCATAGTCCAACTTCAGCCTTCATTTGAGTCAACAGGGTCGTCTAGTGACAAAATTGTTTGATGGAAGGTTTAGCAAAATATGAGTTAGAAGCAATGGTACATGTGGAGCTTAAACCAGACTTTTTTGGGCAAAAAGTTGTAGTGCTTGAAAAGGCCTTTTTTTGTTTTGTTTTCTTAAGTGTAGATCTTTATCCTTGTTTGAGAAGCTGTGTGTTTTTCCATTTGTTGTGCTTTTGGTCTGCAGCTGGTCCTGCAGTAGGTATAATTTCTGATTTCTCAAATGGAGGCTACCATGGCAGGAGTGGGAGTTGTGCAGTCTTATAGGATGGAACCCTTTGAGAGACAGACATCGCTTATTTTATTTACTCTGAAGTTCTCAAATGAAAATTCTGAAGCAAATCCACTTTTCTAAAGTCAATTATTTTTCAGACATTATTTAATAGAGAGTTGTAGGGAGTTGCCAGTCTTGAACTGGTTACTGAAGAAAAGCAGATTATGTAACTTTCACATTGGCAGTTTTATTGCCAGCTAAAACTCCAGCCCTCCTACCAGATGACTGATCTTGCAGCAAGACCTCTCATGGTCTTTCCTTTTACTTTGTGTAATTTATAGGCAGATTTTCAAAGGGAAACAGTTATGTTTTCTATGCCTTCAACTGCATTCCTGTCTTCTGCAATAAGGCACCTAATTTGTGAAGTAAAATAACAATGAATAACCCTCTTTTTTTTATTTACAAGTCAGGTAGTGACTTTATTTATATCACATCACTGTTTCAGAAACACCCATTGCAGTTACTCATACATATTTCCCTAAGGAGTTAAAAAAAAACATTCAAAAAATAAAGATGCATGCACCAAACTGGATCTAAAAAGCTGGGCCCAACCCTATGGGAAAAAGTAATGATCTGTGGAAAAACCTTTTTTCTGTATTATGTGTCCTTTCTATACAGATGTTATGAGATGTAATGGTTTTGTTGGTTCTGTTATTTTTCTTCAGATGTGAGAGAATTCGTATTTTTTGCTTCTCTCCCTCATTTTTGGGCAACCTAGAAGTGCTGTATTCAAATGCATGTTGTGCTCACTTCTTCTGAGCCTTCCTTTCACTTTGCTGTTACTGTCTCTTTCAAAGCTTTTAAAGTAATTTTCAGACCATCTTGTTTTGCCACTTTAGAAAGGTTGTTGTGGTTTATCTTTTTTTTATACACATGCCTTCCAGTTTAACTGTTATTGTATGACTACTTTTACCTGAGCCAAACTTGTAATCAGTGAGGAGCACTGATTAAAAATTCTTTTGGATTTTTGATACGTCATTTTTTTTTAAGGGGGTGTGGGTCATAATTCATAAAAGAGAGATGAAGCCCTAGAAGTTCCTAACTAAGTCATTGTGGTTTATATGATGACTGAAGTAGTTCTTTGATTGTGGTTTGACTTTGGTTTTTTTCCAGACAGTGTTTGGAAAATCCTTGTCTCATTTATCTGTGGAGAAATGACCATGCACTTAAACACTGCTAGTTCCTCTTCTGGTTTGTTTTTTTTTTAATGTCCATAAAATGCTGAGATTAAGTTAATTTTCTTCATAGCATCCCATATGATTGCTGTGTTTTAGATTTGTGTCCAGGGGTAGGGAGGAAGGCGTGTCATGCTGAGCTGCTTGCAGGGGTTAACCCACAATAAATGCTTTCTATCTTATTTGTCCTCTGTGCATAGATATTGGAGGAATGGAGTCAATGAGTGTGCCTGTGTGTTTGTGTATAATTTTCTTGTTTTATGAAATATTTTTCCATGCCAGCAAATATGGAATATATTTAGTGTGTAGAAGGGAACTACAGATAAATGCATTATAATGCAAATTGTTCTTAACAGTTATAATGAGGCTAAATGTAATAAAGGATAAGTCATAGTTCTGACAGCAGCAAAACAAACAAATTTCTTTCAGAAGTGTTATGCTTCAGTCGAAGAATTGGCAAAGTGGAATCTCATAACTGTTTTATAGGTAATGGAAGTGGAATGAAAGGTTATTTAATTCCACACAAACCAGGGGAATAAGAAATTCCTGTCTGATTGAGACTGATGATCCAGGGTGGTGACTGAGCAGGCAGTGTGTAAACCTGGCTACCTTCTATGCTGCCTTCTCTTTGGACTCTTTCAGCATCTACAGCTGTTTAATTCAAATTTTCAGAAGGTTTCTCACAGCCCTTGTACAGTCCCCCTAGGGACCTGTCATCCATCACAGTAAACAGTGAGTTTCCATTGGGTTTATCTATGACTTTCATGATCTTTTAAACCTCAGTTGTATACCCCTCAGCCATCACATCTCCATACTGCAGGGTCTTGGAGATGAAAGATGAATGGCCTTTCTGTTCTTTCATCTCAAGATACCTTTCTACCTTCTCCTTGATTTTGGTTGCCGTACTCTGCACTTTCTCTGACTCCTTTTGAGATGTGGAGACCAGAACTAAATATTACTGAATACATGAATGCATCAAATTTTATGTAGTCAAAATTATGCTCTCTTTAAGCATCCTTCCTGATGATGCTGACTGTTTTGTTGGCTTTTATAGCTGCCTCCGCACTCAGAGCAGGAATTAGATGTGAGCTGAGAGCTCAGCAGTGTTCTGACAGTCTAGTGGCAAAGCATCCCTTTTGATTTCTGGGGTAAGTATGAGATGATGCGCTCTTCAGAAGTCCTCTCAGGGCTTTATTTAGATCCATGACAGCCTTTGACTTTCTTGCAAAATATGCCTTTTCACATGCCCTTAAACTTCCCTTTTCTAACACTGACTTTTGAGTTCCTGAAAAAATGATGATGGAAGAACAGAATAATGTAACACTTCTGCATGTTGTATGTCCTCCCTGTTTAAACCATAACAAATAGAGAACTCAAAGTTTCTTGAATAAACTCTTTATTTTGAGTTGGAGCCAGTCTGACTCCCATTGTTACCATGTTAACCTAGAAATATTATATACTGTATTTTTCTTAATTTCTGAAGGGTTTTTATGCGGAATGATGCGAGGAAAATAGTGTAACGCAGTAGGAAGTATTGTGGTTTAATTGAACATGGACATGAGTCAGCATTGTACCCTTGTTGCAGTAAAGGCAGAGTGCATAATGGGTGGATGCCCTAGAAAGAGCTTAGCTGTTTGGAACTCTGTGTGCTTTCTCCTCCCACACTGCCCCAACACAGGAGAGATGTTCACAGATGCAGAGGACCTAGCAAAGACCTGCTAGGGAAGCTGGGTTTGGCTGGAAACAAGTCTAATGGGGAATCTAATTGAGTCTTTTCACCCTAAAAAAGTGAAGTTGCAGAGCAAATGGAAATAAAATCTTCTGAGGGGTGCAGACTGAAAGGACAAGATGCAATATGAGAAACTTCTACTGAGGTATGAGGGGGGAAAACCTTCACTGGGTCAAGCAACTGGAACAGGTTGTCCTGAGAAACTGAACAAAGGGGTGTGACTGGACAAGCCTCTGAGAAACCCCACCTCACTGTGAACCTGCCTTCAGTGGGTTTGAATGGGTGACATCCTTCTGATCTCAAAATTTTGTTTGATTCTGAGACACTGCTGAAATGTGTTATTTTCTGCAGATTTCTGAATGATCTAACGTTTATCCTGCTTACAAATAAACAATTTTAGCAGGATATCTAAACCTTCAGCAACATTTCTCTGTCATAATCTTGGACAGTAGTATTGGAAAAAGTTGTGACTGTGTGTTTTGGAGTGCTTTCATGGGTGGTGCTGTTGTATTTTGGAGACTTCACACTCAGACACTTCAAAGTCTTTCTGTCTAGTGTCTTCCAAAATCACCCACCCTTGTTCTAACCCCATCAGCCTCACTGATCACTGAAAATGCTGAGCAGTTTTCAAAATGCCAGCCTTTCTTCTCAGTGAGAACTTCAAATCTCTTGGTGTGGAGAGAGGGAAGAGCGTGGTAAAATTGTTTTAAACAAGGATACAGGAGTTGCCAGTGGTCGTGTCAGTTCTCTTCGGGGCCAGCACTGCCTCCCCAGGCGGGTCTGCCTGTGTCCGTGCAGCTGATCTCGCTTCTGCCTGCTGTCCCCAGTGCCATCAGCATCACCTCCCAGCTGTAAACAAGCTGTTGCAGCAGAGGGAGGAGCCTGGTGGGAGCGAGTTGTGGGGATGGGGGTGTGTGTGGAGGGCTGATATGTGGCTTGTGGCCACATTACTCGTGGTTACAGCGCTCTTTCCCAGCCGGGGCTGATTTCTATCAGCCACTGAGACCCTGCAGAGGTGTGAGCCGTAGCAGCCTCGGAAGCACCCCCTGTCCGACAGTGGCACCAAGGATGCCATGCTTGGACTGTGGCACTGTTTGCCTCCATGTCACCTTCTCCTTTATAAAATGCTCTGTCAGTGCCCCTTGCACATCTGTTTGAGCTACAGCTCAAACTACATACAGGTGAACATGTCCTATGTGGGTATTTGGTCTTTGGGAATGCTTTGGACATTTGGTCATTTCCAGGACCAACTCACCAAGGTAAGTGCGGACAACAGCTGGTGATGTTCTCTAGCAGTCAGTAGCTTTAGTAAAAAGTGTTCATTGAGCCCCGCAACAGACTTCTCCATACTTCCACAACATATATTTAGTACCAACTCTTAGTGCATTAAGCTATTGGATGTAAGTAAATAAAGGATCATCGATTGATATGGTCTGCTGTTTCTCTGTGTGTGTATATAGGATGACAAAGAAGCCAACAGACCCCTGCCAAACAAAGGAGACCATGGACTAGGAAATGAGAAATTCAAACCTGTGGTACCTTGGCCTCATGTTGAAGGTGTGGAAGTGGACTTGGAATCCATTCGAAGGAAAAATAAGGCCAAAAATGAACTAAATCAGCATGGTGTTGATAACAAGCAGCAAAACATCATCCAGAGGCAGTATCTCACATTTAAACCTCAGACATTTGTATACCCAGATCCCGTGTTACGACCTGGAGTCCTTGGTAATTTTGAACCCAAAGAGCCCGAGCCTCATGGAGTTGTTGGTGGCCCTGGAGAGGAGGCGAAGCCATATGTTTTAGGACCAGATTACAAAGAATCCGTTCAAGCCAGCATTAAAGAGTTTGGCTTTAATATGGTGGCAAGTGATATGATCTCACTAGATCGGAGCGTTAATGACTTGCGTCAAGAAGAGTAAGCAAACCTTTTGTTTTCTTTTAGTTCTGTTTTTATGGGACTTAGTTATTTGCTTTCCATATATCTGAATTGATCCTTAAAATATGATTTATTGGGCCACTTCAGGCTTCTTGTACTGGAGGCATGAGAGCTACACTACACCACGTTTCCATATGTTCTTCTTAACGCTGTTGCAATGATTCCTTCCATGAATACTTAAGCTGTAGTGATTTATCTCTGAAGTCATCTGTTTTAGTGTCAGATTGCATGTATTTGCATGTTCCATTTCTAGCCATAGTCATTGTCGTATCTTTTCTTAATCCATAACTTCTTAAGATTTGTCTTCAAGAAGGAAGGATTATCTTTATTAGACACCCCTATGCTAGTTAGTTTATTCAATTTTGATTTACCCTGATGCCTTAAAATGGAGCATAAATACAGAACAGAAACAAAGAAATGCTGTTCTCTTTAAATAACACTGCCTAATTACCTGCAGTAACAGAAGTATGGATCTGCCATAGTGAGGGTTGGAATAGACTTCCAGCAGTTTCTCACGGCATTTGCCCTAAAGAGGAAGGAAGTCTTAGAAAAAACATTTATTTACTTGCTGAAAGGGTGTCTAATTTGTTGTGGGAAAATTCTGGAAAGTTACTAACATTTCCTCAAGAGTTACTTACAGGTTTACACAGTCTATTCTGACCTCTGATATATATTGAAGCCAATTCTGCTCTCAGGTTAATCTACATATGATATAGTTTTCCTTGTTAAATATCAGTTAGGGATGGGTTTCTGAGCAAACTGGTTTAATGGTAGGGTATTTTTTTGCCTGTATTTTGGTTGGGGTTTTGTGAGCAGTGTATGAAGTTAGATATGATGTTAAGTACTTTGCAGTTTTCACTTCCCCCTCATCCCCAGCAAAGGAGCTAGGCTGATCCCTGGACTGGGTGTCAGTCTCTGGGCTGTGTGTTTCCAACTGTGGTAAATAATCTCTTGGTGGTCCATTGACTGGTTACTGGGGCTCTGCTCTGGGCTTTTATGGTGAGTGTTTTTCTCATTTTGCAAGGTCAGAGAGAACTGGCCAGCTGTGGGTCTGACTCATATCCATGCATGTGCAGCTGCTTGAATTTGCTATGTGGTGTGCACTCCCAGAAAGCAAGTGAAGCACACAGAGCACAGCACTTCATTTCCTTCGTGCTGTGTTCCTCAGGTGACCTACTAAAGCTTTCCACTTGCTGGCAGTCAGAGGAGAGGGCCTGTCTGCTGCTGGTGGCAAGGAAGTGCCAGCTGTCCTGGGGGTTCACTTTGGTTTTCTTTCTTTGCTGTGCTCAGAAGTTGGTCCTTCATACTAAAGAGAATTTTATGAAAGGGAAGAAATGTTCTGGGTAACCTGTGTAGGTCAGCATTTCCTTTTCAGGTTACTCCCTAGACACTGCTGCTTCTGCTGAAGCATTTCTTTACTCTGTAAGGACAGTAGATCAGAAGTGGCAACCTGTCACTTGCAGGTGGGACTGGGCTGCCTCTTTCCGGGTGAGTTCTGGCAGCAGAACTCAAGTACTCCCTCCCCTTCATATTTACTCAAGGTGAGGGGCATCAGACAGCCTATGGTCTCTCTCAAATAGTTCCACACCTGTAGCTTCCTGAAGTATTTTAGACATAATCTCAGAATTTGTCTTCTGTTCTGAAGGACATTAATAAATAGATATTCCCAAAAATTATGAAGTACTTTGAGGAAGAGGAGGGACAGCCATGAAAACATGAATTTTAGAAACTGTTTCCTTCGAGCACAGCTGCAGATAAGCCTTTGTGAGGTCAAAGTCACCAACTCGAATCAGTTAGGTCTTAGTATTTCATGTTCTAGGCAAGCAAACAAAAAAGCATGAAAAAACAATGTGAACAAAAGAAATCTTTCAGACAACATTGTATCCCTTACTTTATATATTGAATACTTGGGATGCTTGCAATTGCCTAAGTAGGTGGAAGGTTTATAGCTTCTGCCTGTCTCCTGGGAACAGAAGAGAGGGGAAGCAGTGTGAGATTGGCTGATATTGCTGTATGCTTTCAGGCATGCTCATTCCCCAGTACCAGAGAGAAATGCAGCAAAAGGTAGCAGATTACCTATTGGATGCACCATTTATTTATTTAAAAAGACATTTGTGACTGGTAAGGCCACTCAACATTCACTTTAATCCTACCAAAGAGCAATATAGTAATTTGTTGTTGTTGTTGTTGTTGTTAGTAGTATCTTGGCATTGCTAATTAAGGAAGATCTTTCTGGTAAAGACTGAATTGTTCGCTCCTAGATAGGTAGAGCTCCCTTCAGCCCTCTCTCTCTTCAAGCATCAGAATTTTGAAGCGTTGCCCTGTGTAGTCAGGTTTGTTCAGTGAAGTATGCCAAATGCTTTCCCAGGCTGTGCTAGCAAGAGTGAAATAGTGCTGCAAGAACTGTCTCTCTCAGCTTAAAAGCCATGTAGCCTCAGGGCTTGTCCCTGCTGGAGGGAGAAGAGGAAAGAAATGCCAATAAAGGGAGATTCAATTCTGCTGTGTTTGGATTTGACTTTGTAGTCTGACATGTTGCCAGGATGATTTGCCAGCTGCCTTTATTGATTCAGTAGGAACTTTGCTGGTGATTCTGGGCAGTCTCAGCTGCTGTAAAAAGCCTTAATTCTTGCTGTATCCCATGGAGAGGAATGACACTGGATGGCGTGTTAAAGTTTTTTGTCAGGTACATCAGAGTATTTCCATTTTGCCAGTACCACATACTCTTGGCTTATGAATTATAACCAATATATTTCAGTATTGATGCGCAGCACTTGTGTTGACACACAACAAGTCATAAGTTTGGTTAAAAAAATCAAGAATGTATGGGGATATGTAAAAGTCAGTGTACAAAATTTAGAAGATGGCTTATCTCACTGCAGTCTTTCAGCACTCTGCAAGAGGGCCAGGGGGAACATAAACTGGATTAGTAGAGAAAGAAGGTAGAGCAAGCTTAGCAGACCCTGCCTAAACCTCTGTACAGTAACTTGAAGAAACTTTTTTCTTTAAACTTGGTGTTTTTTACCTTTTTTGGATCTATTTTTATCATCCTGATAGGTGACAGCCCCTTAAGAGCAGTCATTTATACCGGATTTTATCCCTGCTTGCTAGCAGACCTGTAATAAAATTAATATTAGCTTTTGGGAAGAAGGATATTAATTTAATTGCTCTCCGAATTCTGTTTTTTGGTATTCAGGAGTCTGCACAGAGGTAGAGCTGAAGTAAAAATAGAGTGATACATTTTCTGGATTATTTTGGATAAATACACCGTGCTAAGGAAATAAAAAAGGGACCTAGGTTTGAGGGTGAATGCTATTGGGTAACAAGGTCTGTCCTCTCAAAAAAAAAAAAAAACAAGAGATAACTGTGGGGAATTGCTGCTAGGAATAACAAGAATTGAGTTGCTTAACCAGAATAATGATCCACTTGCCCAAAGTATTTTAAAATGAAATTTAATTTTAAAAATTCATCTGTACTGGATCTGATCAGTGATTGTTTCTCTTGACAACTCTAGCTCTGGCCAAAAACATATGCTGATGAGAAAACATACAAGAATGGATAAGCGTCATTCCTGGCAACCAGTGCACTGGGGCACTGGAGCCAAAAATTGCAACAGGGTTGTCATGCTTCAGAGACCTCTTTCTGTGCACAGACTTGTCTTTTGAATGCATTTATAGTCTTGAAATTAATGACATCCTGAGTCAGTGACTGCAGAATGTGGTGCTTGTTTTAACCTTCTCCCAGATACAGACACTGTTATGTGCCTCTGTGACTCTGCTGCCCTGTGATATTGGAATATCAGAGATAGCTCCATGAAGTTCCTGTATAAATGTTTTGTGTTCCATCCTTATTATTCCTGCTATTTTATTTCCCTTTTCATTAACTCTGAGCTAAAATTCTGAAAGGCCTATCTGCATTCGACTCCCAAGATTTTTTTTAAATTTTTTTCCATGGTAATGGAGAGTTTAGGATCTTTCATTGAGTGGGTCTAACACTCCATATACCATCATTTGCACTTGCACTGAGCTCTCCTGCTGGCTCATTTCCTTGATAGCATTCTTGAGTTATTCTGCAGCTGTTTATAGTCATTTTAATTGCAACTACCAAGAACTTTCCTATTGTTCAGCAATGACCTGGAAGAGGAGGTGGACTTCTTAGCTCCCAGCAGTCATTTATGCTACTAAAGCTACAAATTTGCTTACAATTTGGAATTAGTAGACTTTAGCCATTACTAGCCTAAGAGATCTGCCATACTTTGATGAAGAACTGTACCTGTAAAGAAAGCAGATAACCTCATCAAATGCTTTAGAAATTCAGTTACTGTATTAGTAGCCTCACTCATGTCCACATAATTTTTGATTTCTTCAAAATATGATAATAATTTTCTCTAGCATGGCTTTTTTACACAAAAGCTGTGTCTGTGGTTTACTAATTCTGTTATTATTACTAGCTTCTATTCAACACAGAAGTCAGAGTTAGTGGTCTGCAATTCTTTAGAACCCCAGAGCCTTTTGATAAAAATTGGTGTTATATGTTCCTCTTTTTGTTTAAGACTGGAGTCAGCAGTGCAGTACAAGAGTTTGTTAATTCATGTTGCATTGTTTAGGAAATACTGGGTTTATTTTAAAAAATATGCATTGAGGCTATTCATGGCAGAAAGTTCCAGCAGAAGCTATCGTGCAGATTAGCTGAAGATAGGACTATTTAGTAAGAAGCATCACTGCGGACTTGCCCTTTATTTTATTCTCTTCTCAGGGTACCTGGCGCTGGGCACTGCAAAGAGTTCAGCAGAAATACTTAATGTAGCTTTCCTGCTTCTAAAGTGGTCTCTTTTCATTTTGGTCATGTATCAGCCCAACAGACTTTCTGGCAGGCATCCTGCTTCTGGTGTTTGAAAAAAATATTTCAATAGCAGCTTTCATACTTCAGTAAGCTATTTCGCAAACTTGGGGTTTGGGTTTTTGGGTTTGTTTTTTTACTCTACCTTTGTATTTACATGCACTTAGCTTGAATTAATGCTCATTTCAGTTTCTCTTGTTTGGACACCACCGTATGCATTTAAAGAATATATGTCTTACTGCTAACAGCATCTGGTTTTTAATCATGCTGTCTTTCCCTTCTTCACAGTTCCCCTTTGCAAAAGGTGGTGTCTCCTGCCTGTGTCTTCTCTCCTGTCAGGTGCTCTGATTCTTCCATACATGTCATGATTCTTCCATACACAAGCGCTGGCTGAGTCTTTCTTGGACATCCAGTTCTTCTGTGTGGTTCTGTTGATGGCTTCCCCTTATGCTAAACAATCCCTGGCACATTTAGACTCTAGTAAACTGGATCTGATTTATTCTAGGAGAAGGCAGTCCTTCATGGGCTAAAGTTAACTGAACTTAATCAGTTCAAAAAATTTCACCCAGTGCTAATGAATTCAAGGTCATTGTTTCCTGGATCCTGCTTCTTGAAGTTGGGCAAGAATTTGTTTTAGTCAGTCCTCAGGAGCCACTGTTGAGCACCAGGACCTTGTAACTATGGTAAAGCATGATCTCACTAACTTCTTCAGTGCCCTCTGGTCCCATCCCTCCAATCCCATGGACTTGTGCTGTGTGTATCCCATTTGCTGTGATATGTCCAGGAAAGTGGTCCCTGAGTCACCTCTGCGGTGGATATTCTTTCTCTTCTGCAGGCTGCCCTAGACTAAGGCAATTGGGAGATGTGACAGCAGACCTTGCAAGTAAACAGTCAAGGAAATCAGATGTTGGGTGTCTCAGTCTTTTATGTGTCCTTTGACACAAAATTTCATCTCTTTTATCAGTAAACTCATGTTTTCTTTAGCCTTTCTTTAGCCTACAAGCTCTTCTCATTGCCCTTTCCATCTTATGGATTTCAACTCTACAAAGCTTTGCCTTTGATGCTCTCTTCATGGGCTCAGGCAATATTTCTGTACTCCTTCTAGGTAGCCAGTCCATGCCTCTACCTTCCCTACTCTACCTTCTGGAGTTCTTGGTGCAGCCAGGTGGGTTTTCTGCCATGCTTGTTTGACTTACTGCATGTGGGAATGAATGGCTCCTGTGTTTTGACGAGGTTATCCTCACAGATGACATTGCTGGGCCTTTTTTGACAAAGTTGTAGCACCCAAAAATCATTAACTTCTTATGGCAGATACAAGGAGACATGTAAATAATGCATGGAAGAGTCAAAAAGGGGGAGAAAACTGCCTGATGGACAAAACCACTGATGACCACAGATGTAGAGCTCTGAGAAGAGGCTGTTTAGTGTGTGGCTCACAGGAGCTACACCTGGTTGCACAAGACCAAAGCAGTGCAAGATGTTCCAAGTTCCAATATTCAGTATTTCTAAAAAATACTTATCTAGGATGCATTAGTTGCAGCATCCTTCTTTTTATACTTCTAGCTTAAAAGCGCTAAGAATCAATGCAGGTTTTCCTTTTTGAAGTCCACTTTCACAGTAGAACACTCCAGTCCACACCTGCCATTTTCATTCCTGTATTTTGCTGGGTTTGAGTCCTGCTTATTGCACTTTTGAAGTCAAGAAGCATTTTCTTGCAGTATATTTTAAGTGATGCACTGTGAAACTCCCTGTTTCTCCTATTAACAAACTTGCACTACTGTAGAGCCCTTAAGCCAGGGATGTTTGTAGTTCTGATCAGATTTCATGCCAGGGTAATTAACTGTGCTGGCTGAAAAAAAGGATTAGAGCTCAACATGCTTTGCTCAGGCTTGGTATGCTGTTGCTATCCAACCCATGGAAGAGTTGCTTACAGATTATTCTTACTGACCCGAAGGTTTTAGTCTTATAACTTTATTTAAGCTAGATTTTTTTTTTTTTGACAGCTTCTTTTGACAAGCGTTGAAGGAATTTTATCTAGAATAGTTTGACTAGGAGAGGAAACATCATTAATGTTTATGGCATGAGACAAATTAATCTCTTTCTGGATTTCTTTTTCAGTATGACAATAAATAGCTGCTGTCTACTCATCAGAGTGAGCCAGAATTTCAGCTGCATCACCCACACACATCTGTCAGTGTGATTGCGGCAGAATAAATATTTTTAAGTGTTTTTTCCTGAATTATCCAGTGTTGAGTTTTCCTGTATAGGGACATTATTGCTGTTACAGGGCATAGCCCCTGGGCCATACAAATTTGTACTTGAATAATTGGATCTGTTGCCACAGATCACCTTTGACTTCAAACAGAACAAATGGCAGTGAGCTTTTGTTGAAAAACCTGAAAAGGTAACTTTTGTTTGGTTGAGTACAATGTTGTCTGCATACAGAAATGTATTTTTGGACAACTGTTTTTGCAGCTCATTTTATACAACAACAGGGAATGAGAATTGGCTTGTTTTTAGAAATTGCACATGTAGTTTTGAAGGGTGTTTGTTTTATTTTTCAATTATTTTTAGCATAAAAAAGGAGGGAATTCTTGCCAAAAATAGACTTCTAACTTTACTAAGGATACATACATGCAGAGCTGTGTGATAGTAAGGCAGAGCTGTTAGTAAAGATATTTTTTCTATCATAGTTTGATGGTGCCAGCTTGGACCCTTTTTGTGGTCCAGAATACAGAGTTGTACAGAAAATTGTTAGGGCTAGACTGTGCTAGTCTGCTAGACTGCTAGTGCTAAAAAAAACCCCAAAATCTTTAGCTTTAATTACTCAGGGTATGAAATAAGGCAGATGAGTCTTAGCTCCTCATTAGAAATGGACAGTCTTATTACTCTGGGCAAATAACATGAATTTAATATGTTCTCTTACTGTAAGTAGTTACTTGTCCAGTCAATCTTGTTGTAGCTAAGAAGATTGAATACAAAGGCTCTGGAGTAGAGCCTGCTTTCTTCAGGAATGTGATTAGTTCCTTAATTATAGCATTTCACAAATTGCATATTTGATACTGTTACAAGAAAAAGGATTTCAGTAATTACTTTTGATATCTATGTCATTGGAAATGAAACATTAGGGACTTGGTTTCATTTCACACGGTACCCTGGGAAAATCTTTTATTCCAATGCCACATAATGCACTGGAACTGTTCTGTAACAAAGAAACTAGTTCTATAATATGCACATAAATTTTTGTGCACCTCAGTGAGAGCTGGAGTTGAGAATCAGGTGAATTATAGTGGTCACACTAAATCAGGAAGGCTAGCTTTCCACCACAGATTATCAGCTGCCTTACTGCTGGCAAGACTCCTGGAGAGGAAAAAAAATGGTGTTTAAATTGTAATTAGGCATGTATTGTGAGAGCATCTCGTGTGGAAAGATTTAAATTCCAGGCAATCGCCTTAAAGAAAAACTCAGCGTTTTCTGTTAGCATTTCAGGTCCCACTAATGAAAACTACAGAGAAAATGGATCGTTTGCCTCTTTAGTGTTGGCTGCTAGCACTTCAAATGTTAAGTTTTGAGGGAGAAATAATTCACCTGAAGAGTACAAAGAGGTTGACAGAAGCACCAGGTGTGTTATCTGTAGTTGGATTTACTTACCTCTCTGTGTGTGCATCTGAAATGAGATGACCAAGCTCTGAACATGACCTCTTATTCAACAAGGACATATACATAGCATAGCACCTGGAGTATATTTAAATTCTGACTTAAACCTTGGCTTCAGTGGAAGGGCAGAGAAGGGTGGTAGTGATTTTCTGCAGCTGTTTGTGTAACCCTCCAGGTCCCAACTTGCAGCAGAGAAATCCTGGGGCACATGGTGGAATCATGTTGTCAAATGAGTTGTAATCTGAATGTGAAACTAAAAAATGAAATGCACTTCTTTTGCTCTGTCTTCTTCCTGTTAACCAGCCTGTACTGTGCTAGAGCATTCAAATAAACGTGCATGATACAGGTTGTAATGCAGTCCAGATGAGCATGGGTAGGAGCTTCAAGGTTCAATATCTGATGAGCAAGGCATGGTGGAAATACAGTATTTCTGTGAGATTGAGCTCACTGCCTCAAGTTTAGTTCTACTTGTTTATTATGTTAGGTAAAACCTGTAAAAGTTTGATAAATCCAGAATCCCTGCGATATCCACAGTGTGTAACTGGACTGCAGACGGCCTCGAGAGCTGTGAGGTCTTCTTCCCTTTAAACCAAAATAGGAAAGCAGAGGGCTTTTGCGCCATCTCCTTGTATGGGAGTTTCCCCTTCCCTAAGGAAAATATTTTATTTTAGCCGCCTAGGTACCCCAGATTTCCTCCCCTGTGGTGTTTATTGCTTCCGTTTTTCAGTGTTGGGTAAGTGATAGTATGGGCAAGAATCTTGTGATTAGAAAAATTGCTAAGATTATTCCTTTCATTCCCTTGTTATCCCTAATGTTGTGTTTCTATGCAAACCTTGCCCTGGATTTGGATCATGATGCTTTCAGAGGTACAGTAGGTATAGCTTATGCTTCCAAGGGCACTAATAATAAAATGTAGTCACATAGCCTTGCAAGTTGCTTCAGGAATGGAAACGGGCAAAGCTTGTAGCTATTTTAAAAATAGCAAATGCTGTTTCAGCATAGGTTTAAACTGTTTGGTAGTGTGTAATAGAGGTTTTGCTGCTGTCTGCTGAAGGGAAAATATTCAGCTGATCAAGCTGTCCTTCTTGCATTGTCTGTTTACTTCTCTTCCAGAATTCCTGTTTTCTAAGTCCACTACTATAATCTCATTTTGATACTGCTGGTACACAAAAATGGCCTGCAAGGTTTCATAGGTAACAAATTCAGTATTAGCATTAGATTTACTTAGTTGTATCCTAACAAAGAAATGCCCAGTTCTGTGATCTGTTTCTGTCTGTCCTGTCTACTCTAGACTTAGGCAACGATCCCTTTGACTTGCAGGTGTTAAGCAGCCAGTCTCAGCTATGAACTTGGTGATATCACCCATACAGATGAGCAAACAGTCAAAGGCGTTTTGTGAAAAAAATTCCCATCCATCTTCCTAGGGGTTAGATTCAGTTCACTGCAGTAGTCATAATAAATTGGTGATTTAAAATAACAAGGAGCCCTGAATTCAGTATTAAAGGTATGTAAACAGCATGCTGTCAGCTGGATGCCTGTCTCCTTGTAAGATGAGAACAGGACCTACTAGAAAAGGAAACTGAAGATGAAAACTAACTTATTTTTGGGATTTGCTTGTGCTGGACTCTTTCAAAGAGTTGAGAAAAATGCATGCACTATAAAGCAATTATAATAGGTGATACAACTATGAATTTCATACCATTTTACATGTGAAATAAAATTTAAAATACAGTTTAAAATTGTGAACAGTTCTATGTTAATGGAGAAGAGAAATTCCATTTTATAAGGTTGGTTACGATTTCAGGATAAATAATAAATTGAGACCTTCAGCTTTGTACTGATTCAGGTCCTTTGTCTTGCAACAGATGATTATCTTCTCAGGAGCTTCTTTGGCTACTGGAGTGATTACAGGAATGTGATGGCAGCTGCCTGCCCTCTTGGAGGAATCTGTGCTGGTACATTTTGCTGTTACACACAAATACAGTGCTTTAAAATCCAGAGGGTACTGATGTGTCCTTGGTAGGTGCAGGTGCAAGTTAGAGAGCTGACACGAGGAAAATAATATCAGGGTGGAGAGTCATGATACACAGTCATGATACCTCTTACTTCTTCTGAAGCTTAGGTGCTGATATGCTGGCACAGTCAGGGGTTCAGCATGACAGGAGAAACACTTCTCCTGGCTCAAGATCTTAAATTACCCTCTGAGGATCTCTCTGATGGGGCTCACCCTTAAATTGCTGTCAAGGTGCTCTCTTTTTTCAGCTGTTGCATTTTTGTTGGTGGTTGGATTACTCTTCCAGGAAAAGCAGAGTCTGCTTCTGGCTTTCACTTAAGCCTGAAGAAATCTGAGTCTATATCTGCATCTTCAGTGGTAGTTAACAGGGAAATCTGTATGGCCATCCAGGCTTGGGCCTTGTACCCACAATCATGACTGTGGGGCCCCAGGGCATCCTGAGTTCGAGCCAATGACTAGAGTACAAAGCTGGAAGAGCAGAAATTTCCTCAGACCAAGGAGTGCTCCAGCCCAGATGCTCAGGTTCTTGTGCAGAGGGTCTCCTGCAGAAGCGCTCCTCTCTGCCGTGGCTGGTGCACAGCTCTGTGGCTGAGGGATGAGGGACCTTGGCGTGGCACAGGCTCCAGCAGAGCTGTTCCCTCCCGGGGTGGAGAGGGAGTAGAGCTAATTCACACCCTAAGTATGCAGGCTAATAGAAAAAACATTACTCACCGTTTCTCAATTAGATCACAACTGTGCCTTCTGAAGGGTTTCGTCTTGCCTCGGTGATGAGTCAGCCCTGTTTTTCCCCAGTAGTGCCAGTGCTGATTGCGGAATGGAAAGTTTTTACTCAGGGACGGATCTGAAGGTGGTGTTTCCTTTCACCCGTGAGTTCCCCAAGGAAATGGCACACAAACAGAGCAGCTCTTCCCTGCAGCACTGCCCAGGGAAGATGTTGCAAGCATGCATTTGTGCACGCTTGTTCCTCTTTTCCTGTGCAATATCTAGAGGCAAGCCTGGCTTAAGGATGCTACCTTGTCATTCCTGCATAGCTGCTGCAATGTGCCATTTCAATGTGCCATCCTCTCAGTTCTATCAATAAGAATTCAAAATACCTTTTCTAAGTGATTTTGTTTGCTACTTCTGTTCACTAGTGTATTGCCACAGCTGGCCTACAGGCTACACCTGAGAGGGCACTGTGCTAGTGGGCAGGGGATGAGGCACCCAGGGGATGAGGCTAGATGTTGAAACATTTAAATCCTCTTTGTCACAGATCCTTCTGTACTTTGAATCTGTTTGTGCCAGTTTTCAGTAGCTTGCAGCTTTTGCCCAAACATTCGTATCTACTTTATCCTCTCTTTTAAAAATGAAGAGCGTTCCTGGAAATTCAGGCTTTTTTTTTTTTTCCTTTTTTGGTGCCTAAAATCTACAGGGAAACCTGTACCGTGAAATTCAGCTTCAAACAGAAGGAAAGTGCATTTATCGTTTTTCGGCATGTGGTTTGCCAACCACTGGATGTCAGTGCTGCTCCACTGAGGAAAGCTTTGCCTGCTTCCTTCCCTGTAGATGTGAAGGAGATGAGAGCTGAGGCTACTGGCTTTTGTCATTCAAATACCTAGACAACATTCACTCACATTTATTGAAAAAAAACTGCCACAGAGATTAAAACGTTTATTAGTTGCACATATCTAAAACAACTACTATATTTCAAGCCTCTAGTTCTCAATTCAAGATGAGAAAGAAGACTGTGCAGGAGTTACTGCAGGCTGTCAGAGTTTATGGGCTTGATGAGTCTGTCTGTGGGCTGTCTAATAAGTGAAATAAAGTGTCTGGAAAAAGCTGGAAGCATGATGTTACTAGAGATATAAATGTAGTGCTTCACTGCTTGCAAATGGCACATTTAGCAACACCCAATTTGAGGAGATTTAAGCTGGCTATGTAGCAAAAAGCCTGTCTAGACCTCTGGGTTTATGTTTCAAAAATGTATTAAATTTTTGTGGAACTAGAAGAAATAAGCAACCAAAAGATTTGAGTTCTTTTTCAAGGTTTTCTTTGCTTTTGTCCTTGAAGGCAGTCTGAAACATTGTAGCTCTTTTTATTCAGAAATAAGCAGAAAAATTTCCTAGCTAAACTGCAGCAGCTGCAGGTCAGGAGCACGGTGCAAGCTGCATCAGCTCCTGCCTACTCCTTTGAGACAAAAATGCTATTCTGCTACCTTTTACATGGAGCTCATGGACAGCATTCAGCTGGTATGATGGTTTTTTTGAAAGTATAACACCCTGGTTTCCATCTTTTAATATAACCATATCACCAAAATTAATATAGCCAATATATGTGTGAAGCAACACTGCTCTGTTATAAATCTGTTATTAAACATATTAAATATTCCTTTTTCACAGCCTACTTAACACACCTAGGTAGGGTATCCATTTTATCTCTGCTCAGTTTGTTGTTGACAGCTTACATGGTTGTGCTGCAAATGTTAGTACTGCAATCTGTAATCAGCTGGAATCTTTGAGAGGGATCTGTGGAAGGAAGGCATCCGTGGTCTGAACCTTTTAAACATCCAGTCTAGCATTTTTTTATTGGTAACTAAGGTTAGCTGCAGCTACTTCAGGCATAAAAACTATTGAGCTGAGGGATTTTAGTCAATAATTTGTGCTTTTAGAGATTGTGCTGTTTCAGAGGTTGCTTACAGCACACCTAAGAAATGAAATGCCTTGTTAGATAAAATTTTGTTGTAGTCTGTTTTGATTCTATAATTTTCTTCTCCCACAGGAACAAAATTAATAGTATATTTTTAGCTGTGTCTTTTATTTTCTGTGAGGTGAGAAATGTGTATTAATGCATTGAGAAGTGAAATGCATCCTTCACTAGAGAAGGTCTTTAGATACCTATGGATCTGTTATGTGAGTTCTTTCCATGTTTTACTGAATGTAGTTTCAGAAACTCTGGTGATCTGTGATGATTAAGGTAATTCTTTTCAAAAGCAGCAATGCTTCTGTGCACTTAAGCTTTTTATTGTATAATGAGAACTGTAACTAGGGAAGTTTGTGCATCTGTAAATTTAGAAGTTTTTGTCACTAGTAATTTCTCAATACATGATAGCTGTCTTTGAAAAGTCAGAATCTCTCTAGTAGAGACTTTATTTGCTGGAAGATGAAAAAGGAAGGATTTTTCCCATTGAAATCAAAAATGCTATGTCTCTATGTTCGGTGATAGGAACTATATAATTATAGTTGGAAAAGAGGCTAGTGATCAGGTAGGGAAACTTCCAGTTAAGGAAATACTTGGACTGGTTGTAGGGAGTGAATAGTCTCACTTAGGGGTGCAGTAGGGGAAATGAACATTACAATTGCAAATTAAATCCATTGTTGATGAATGTGATTTAGAGGTATTGGAAAGCGTGGAAGGTATTGGAAGTACTCACACTGCTTGTTTCTAAATCATCTCTAACCCCTCAGGAAAAAATAGCTTAGTCGTCTGCATTGTTTTTGTTTGGGTTTTTTTATCTCTCTCTTTCCTTGTATTTTTTTTCTCCATGTGTCATATCTTTCAAGGAAGGGGTACACTGAAAATGGACCAGGGCTGAAACTTGTGCTTGACAGTCTACTTTTTTTTTTTCATTTATATCTGTATCTGTGATGCATTTAAGCTGTATTACCTTTTATATCCTCTCTCTCTTAAATCTGAAGAGCTGTCAGCGAAGATTCATTTGCACAAGGATGCTGTTAAGCAGTTCTGTAAATGACAGTGTGAAAGGTAATAAAATCAACTCTTTTCACAGATGCAAATACTGGCATTATGACGAGAACCTGCTCACCTCCAGCGTTGTCATCGTCTTCCATAATGAAGGGTGGTCCACGCTCATGAGGACAGTCCACAGTGTCATCAAGAGAACACCAAGAAAATACTTGGCAGAAATTGTTCTGATTGATGATTTTAGCAACAAAGGTACATTTGAAATATTAACACACTCCTTTTAGAAAAGGATTTTTTTTTTTATTTTCCTGAAACAGTTTTCTTTTGATTTCTTACCTGCCATGGTTTGAGTTGACTATGCGAGAAAAGATTGCTTCTTCGGAGTCCTTTGAGTTCTCTACCACGGTTTTGGGTACTGTGTAGAAGACAGCTGGGATAGCTAATATCTCTCTTAGCTGTTGTGAAAACAAGTAGTTTGAAGAGTATCAAAGGGGTTAAGCCTGTTGGGAGTACCAGGCTTCCTTTATTACATAAAGGAATACAGATGTCTCTTTTTTTAACTATGATAAAAACATACCTAGGCTATCAAATTATTCAGATTCATTTTCATTATCTTTTTCATTTCTAACATCCTTTTTTAATTAAACATCACATTAAGCTGCTTATTGTTTCTTATTAAGGAGAGGAAGCTTTTAAGAATTTGAATATATATTAATTTCTGCCTTTCTTTGAGTCCTGCCAGCATAAGTCCAGAGATTTTCTTCTTCTTTTGTAATTTACATTCTGATCTTGGTTTATAGTCAGGATACATGTACTTGTATTTGTCTTATAAATGTAAACATACACTGGTTTGTTTTTTTCTTTCATGGTGGTATTGCCAGAGTTAATGCAGTACAAGACCAATACTGAAAGTGGTCTCCTAGAGGTATAAGTTGATTGAGGTAGGGGAAAACAGACTGGTTTTCAACTTTAAACAAATTTCAAAATAGTGCATCAAAGCTGCATGTTCTGTAAGATTTTGTTGCAGCATGGTTCTTGAATAGATGTTGACAGAGAAGAAGAGGAGACACATAAATAGAAATATAATTCTGGTTGTGTGGGATGACAGTCTCTTCTAGACAATGCTGATGATGGCTTTGAGCAAAGGCAAGTTTGGTCAGTGGCACGGGATACTCTCATCTTTGTTTTCACAGGAATTGTGCATAGACTGTTCTGAAACTCTCCATTTTATTAAATGATCTGGGCTTCTCCCAGTTCCAGTCTCATGGTAGTTGTTTTCTATGGGTGTATTCAATACAGATTTTAAAAATTAACTCATCACATAGTTGAGGTAGCCTTTTTTGAGTGTAAGCCATTATAAAAATAGTTATTGTGTGTTATTTTTTGCATCATACCTGTAGATAAGTAGGTATCATTTTCTGTTTGTTTTAGCAGGAGAGGGCATTATAAACTGTATTATAAACTTGACTACATTTGGCTTAATCTAATAAAGATACTGAATGCTAAATTATAGTCTTCTCTATCCTTTAACAGCTGTTGAGAATTTGGCTTAGATATACACACATGCTATAAACCAAAAATATCTTCTCTCCTAAGGGATATAATTTTAATAATTCAGTCAGCAGACATATGCTGTGTTTTTGCTTTTCAGCTAGGATCATAGCTTTCCTTCAGAGCTGTTCAAGGACTGACTTAGCTGTGTAAACTAACTGTGACATTGATTGTGCCTAGAATACTTACCAGATTTTTTACTAATGATAGGTCTCAATACTTGAGTTTCACATGACTTGTAGCTGACTTTGTGCCATGTATATGTAGTTCATGGAATGAGTTTGTCTGGCATAGAACTTGCAATATTTTTCCAATATATGACATTTGTTAAATGAAAGCAGTATTTTTAAAGACTTCTTTTTTTCTAATACAGAACTTTTTTGCTTTCTGCTCACAAATGAATGGTTAGCAGACACAGCTAGCCTGGACCTAAGATCCAGCAGACTCTTGACTCTATACTTCTCACACTTCAATTTCCCAAATAACTTTCTTAAATCAGAAGATTCAATAAAGAAAGCTCGAGGTGCAGTTTTCTCAGGTATGGGTGACTGGTAAGACAAGCATGGACTGGAATTACTCTGAACACCTTGCTGCAATTACACTAGTTCACTATAATAATTCTTCAAATTGCTTTAGGCTATAACTTGGTAAATATAATTAACTTTATTTCGTTAATTCAAATTACGTTCTAGATGAAAAATGGCCAAGAGAGCAGAATCTTCTTTCTCCCTAGAGAGAAGGATGAACTAGTATGGGCTGCAAAGCGTGCCAAGCTGCCTGGAGAGTTCTCCAGTTGTTAGGAGAGCTGCACAATACAAACACTCTTAATCACAGCAGAGCTGCTGGTAGTTTTTGCTTTTTCAGCCAGAAGAAAAGTCATGCTGACAGCACAGACACAGGATTCTCTTCTTCCCCACCTGCTTTCAGACTGCACACTTCATGTCTGCCTTTCCACCCAGCAGACCACCTTATGCTCTTGGAGTCTGCTGCTCAATGACTCTGCTGCTGGACTGGGTAGATGTTTGCTCATGCTCAGTGTGACTGTCCTTATTTCTTAGCTGCCACCCTCTCAAGTGATATGAAATTAAAATGGAGCACAGCAGTTGCAAACACTTCTAAAGGTTGGCTCCTAAAAACCCCTGCCTGTCTTTCCTGTTTCATCAGAAGGGAGTTACAGCTACATAGAAGCTTATATATATTATGTCTTACAGGGAGGAACAGTTGCAATGCTTGAAAAATGTCATTTTCATTATAATTCTTAGTATAAAGTCGGTTGGGAGCAGTACTTTTGCTGAATGACACTCCTTCCTTAATCTCTCCTGCAAACAGCAGGGTTTGACTGAGAACTGTGCAGAAATATGTGCTGGCTTCTACTCTGGCGTTTTTTGATTTGTCAGAGCACAAAGAGAACAGTAACAAGAAGATTGCCAAGCTAATTGAATGATTCTATCTCCATTTTCTATGGAGACCTCTGTATTAATTCATGTTAGAGTCCAAGAAATGTTGCAGCAATTTCTACCACAGTGTCAATGAGGCCAGGCTGTTACACATGGGGGTTTTTTGTTCCCCAGTTTTTCTTCTATTCTCAACAGAAGCAGTTTATTCTTCTGTGAATGCTAGCTGTGTGAAGGAAACAGCTGTTCTGGAAGGGCAATGAGAATTCATAAAACTGTATTTTCTAAAGCTTCCTACAATTACAGTTATGTGTATAGGTCTCCAGCACTTGTTATGTATTTGGGCACCAGCTTGCTTGTTTTCTGAAGCATAGAGGACAATATTTCAGCTGGAACTGCTATAGTAGCCCATGCACCTGTAAGGGGTGGCTGTGAGGTAAAAAATACCAGTGTTCCTAGCAGCATTTAAAGGCTTTGTCTACCTTTTGTGTTAACTTATATCTTCTTTATTGTGACCTGTGTTTCCAGCTGCTGCAGCATCCCACGAGATGAAAGGGGAAGTAATGAGCATGGGCAGGCAGCAGCGTCTTTATTAACCTGTGTAATGGTGCTTGCCGTGGGGAAGCTGAAGCAGCAATCAGTGCTTGTGTGAGAGCTGAGAGCCCCACCGTAAGGCTATTACAGTACAGGGTACTCGCAGGCAGGAGGCAGCTGCTCTAGGAACCACTTCTGATACCATTTTTCTACTCCTCAGACTGCTGTCCATGAGTTGAGGGGGGAAAAACCCTGCTTTCCTCCTCCTCCTCCTTTGTAATCTGCAGGGCCTAAGAAAGATCCTTTGGAGAAACTATGTGTTTTTGAAAGACACTGATTCGTGCTTTAATCACACAGTTAGACATGAGAGAGGAACTCAAACAGGGGAAGGCCAGATTGGTGATTATGATATTTTGAAAGGTAAAATATACATTTTTGAACAAAAACCAGATTGCTTGTAAGGCTGTTGACAGATGTCATAAATACACATTCTAGGTGAACAAAATTTAGTCCTGGCCAAACAATATTTTTGACTGTAAAAGTATCAGGATTTTTTACACTACTGTCATGCAGGCTTTGTAGTATGGGAAAGAGGAAAATTTCAGCTTTCCTGTGGGAAATAGCACTTGCTGCTAACTCTGGCGTGGTTTCAGGTAATGGACTGCAAAGTCCTGAGACTTGTACTGTAGAAAAGCTTTACACAATCAATATGACAGGTTTTTACAGCTCCCTGTGAGCCTTACATAGTTGAACATTTGATAAATAAAATGTTTGGCCTCATAGGCAGGAGAGCTGGAAATAACTTCAGGTTTTAAATCTTTAAAACATTCCTGACAGTCCTTCCGTAACACATACTTGGAATTTGCAGCATAAATAATGGTGTGGTGTAAAGATTCTCTTAGTACCACTTCAGTATGACCTCAAAACTCTTTTGATTTTATCCTATAAAAATTTATATCACAGCTATCAAATAATATATTCTTTATATACTGCATGGCATGTTCTAATATACAGCATATGTGATAAAATTGTTCTTTATCTAGTTTGACGTGTGTATCCTTGAAGTTCCAATGCACAAGGATTTACAAAAGGAATTTTAGATGTGTGTGGGAAAGGAGAATACATAAAACTTGGTTGAAAAAACTTTTTCTTTTATAAAAGTGGAGAGGAAGGATAATAAGATTATCACAAGACAGTGATTTCAAAAAATCATTCTTTGGTAGAATTGCTGAATTTTCAATATTGGAAACTTCACTTTCAAGAAACACCATTTCCTTTTCAACTACATGTAGCTTTTGTTCAAACTATTTTTTTAATACTACTGACAAGAATATAAAACATACTGAAACATAAGTTGCAGAAGTCTCCAGACTTCATCATTTTCATTCATGTTGCAGAAAGTGTTTCTGCTGAAGTAACCTGATGGCGTGTTGCTGCTGAAAGGGACATCCTCCTCTGCATGTCCCCCCACTCCTGTTACATCAGCATTATGCCTTAAGATTTTAACTTTGGTATTTTTCAGACCCTGTACTGCATTAGTGCATAACTCTAAACTCCATATGAAGTATTAGTTAATTGTCTTCACATTTTGGTCAGACAAAACAATCCCTCTGGGCCTGAGATTCAAGGGCACTGTACAGCCTCGGGCCCTGAAAAGGATAAACAAAAGTGAATTGTGGGGCAGCAAACTGGGGAAACATGACTTCATCACCTGAGATTAGAATTGGAGGATTAACCCCTGATATGTAAATGCACCAAACTTACATCCGTCTGAAAAGCTTGTGACCATCATCCATTCTTGTGTGTAGCCTCTCTTGGAGGCTTGGACTGCCCAAGGTGTATGTACTGAAGGCCTTTAATAAATACCACTTTATTCTCTTAGTCTTGCCTAGCCTCTGTTCCTGGCAGCCGCTCCAGGGCATCGAGCACACGAACAGTAGTGATCAGCCCCTCAGAGCTGGTGCAGGGCAAACCAATACATGGATGCCTCAGCTCTAGAAGAGGTGACTTATTTTGGTTCCTGACAGAGAGAAACTGAAGCTGTAGGCAATACTTTTGAGCCTTTGAGCTCAAAATAGATTTTTAACAAACAAAAGTAGCTAAATCAGCATGGTAATCAGGCTGATTCTGCCTTCATGAGTTTTCTCAACAGAATCATCTGGGCAAAAATGTTAAGCAACATTAGGATACTTTTCTCAAACTGTGTGGCAGGAATGTGGTTTCCAGAGAAGTTTGGCACAGACAAATACAAATCTGCAAATACAAATCTGAAGCCATTTAAGCATAGCTCATCTTGGTTCTTGTGTGGTTACTCGTCCCTTTGGCTAAAGGCTTGTTGTCTCCTCAGTATGATGCACTTCTGGCCCTCCAATGATTCTCATTAATTTCACTAGAAGATTATCATAAGACCTCCACAAGAGGGAACAGGTCTAGATGAAGGAGGGCAATAATTTCATCCTGGTGAGATTCTGCCTCAGGTTTCCAGATTATTTATAGAGTGACAGAAAATTTTGTGAGGGTGAAAGTGAGTGAAGGGAAATGTTTAACTGAAAAGTGGTGCCTTCAGCTGTACATGTGACATCATCTGCTGAGGAAAGACTGTGTGCTGAAGTGTAGAAACTTCTCTGGCTGCTTGGAATACAGACGAAAACCTGAAAGCCACTCTGTGATATGTAGAAGTGACTGTGAGGTGTCTACCCAGCTCCCTGTGGTGTGGCCAATCACTTCAGCTGCCATTTCTTCAGATGTACCAGACACAAACCTGTGCCATGAGGTCAGTGGTCTTGATCTCCTCAGTTTTAGTGTTTGTGAGTGGTTGAATTAAAGGTTCTTGTAAATGTCTGTAGATATTTTTGGCTTATATTAAGAGAACAAAACCCTTTATTATTAAACGTCCCCATTTTTTTTTCTTTGTTGTCTGATAGCACACTTACAGGAGAGGCTGGATGACTACATAAAGCAGTGGAATGGCCTTGTAAAGGTATTTCGAAATGAGAGAAGAGAAGGTTTGATCCAAGCTAGAAGCATTGGAGCCCAGAAGGCTAAACTTGGACAGGTAGGAGCCAGTTCACTCACAAGTCTGTCCTTTTTTCTTTTTTTGAGGGAAAGGTTGTGGTGGCTTCAATAGACATGTGGAAATTATTGATACTGTTTTAAGAAGAGATTCATTTTACTCATTTAATCTTCATGTTCTTGTTTATAATAGGAATGTATCTCAATGTAAATAAGCTTAATTAAGTAATGATGTTGTATACAGAAATGTAAGTTACTTTTTTTTTCTTTCAAAGGTTTTGGTTTACCTTGATGCCCATTGTGAGGTGGGAATTAATTGGTATGCACCACTTATAGCTCCTATATCTAAGGACAGGTAATGTTCTCTTGTTACTTCCAGTGTCTTGCCTTTTAGAAAGTAAAAGTCACAGTAATAATCTTCACTTTTCAAACTACAGTCAGTATGTTTTATATCTATATCAAACTATATCAATATTTTCCATATGAGATTATATTATCGCCCGGCTTAAAAGATGCATAATGAGGAAGGAATATAGTCAGGGAAATTAATCTCCAGGTAGTTTATTTTAATAGGCATACTGAATATTTTGTCTAGTGTAGATTATATATAACTCTTGTCTTTTACAATGATCTGAGGCACTGATATTGAAATTTTCCATTCTAGCTGAATAAAGAGAACAATTGAACAACATAACAAAAAAAGCCCGTGGCTTTTGGTAGAGAAAAAGTAGCAGTAAATGTTTTGATTTAATGGGGGTTTAAAGCCCCCGTGATCTCAAGAGTTTATAACTTTCTCATCTTTGGTCTTGATGTATAGTCTTATTTGTTTCCTCTGAAGTGCTTTGGAGCATTGTCTGTAGCAAAGCCAGGCCAGGCTCGAGCCTGTCTCTGGCCCAGACACTTGCCAGGAGTCTGTGGTGGAAGTGCCTGCACTGTGAGGGGTGGCAGAGGAGAGAGATCCCCAGGGCTTTCATTTCTTCCAGCTGTTGAAATGCTGTTGTTGCTGTGTGCTACCACACTCGTGGCTTGTGTGGTCAGTGGTATGTGTGTTTAGGAAACCATGTACATGATTAAACTCTTTAATCCCATAAAATAGCTGCTTAATCCTAAAAACTATGTGTTAACCTGCCGTGCTATCAGAATTCTTTTGAAGAATTGGGTTTTGTGTGTTTTAAAGGCTGTAACTCAACCAAGACAGGGTACTGGAGAGAAGATGGAAATGCTTGTGTGCTTCCATTGAGTGTGTATTACTGTTTTACACAAGACTGGTGAGAAGAGGGGGTTTTAGAGGTGTCCTCCAGCACTGACCACAGAGGTGAAGGCTGCAGGAGGACCAGAGATGCTGAGGCACACGCTGCCAGCAGACAGTGCTTGGCAGCCTCTTTCCATGCCCTGGTACCCAGGGTGCAGCCTGCTGCTGCTTCTGCCTCAAAGAACAGCATGGTGTTAACATGTCTCTTCCCCACCGCCTTTTCTGTCTCTTGGAGCTTCTTTTAAAAAGGTGGAAGTGCTCCAGCCTGGGTCACTGGGAAACTCATTTGAAAAATGTGAGGAGAAAAACAAGATAATGTATTTTCCTTGGTGAATATTGTGTGTGATAGATCACAATGAGGAGCGTATTGTAAATCAAACAAGTAAGAATTCTACTGAAAGCTGCTTCTAGGAGAACACTAGTGATGTTTTTTGTCCTTAGAGCTTGGTGGGTTTTCAGGGCATTTGAATAGGACAGTATAATGAAAATCCATGTTAACACTAGTAAAAGCTAAGTGTTTATCATACTTGTTGACAGCTAAGATCTGATATGAATAGAAATTCCAGGAAATAATAGTACTGTGAGAACCCTGGCCCCCTGAGGGCTCCTCCATTGCCTCCAGCACTGCTTTATTAGAAGACCGATATCAAGAAGTCCACATACAGGGAAATGTACTGATAAACCAATGGATATATTAGCATCTTAGACCTAACTTTTCTGTTTTCAGAACATCTTAAAACAATGTAAAGAAAAGACCATCTCTTTTTTCTTCTAATGAGGCTTCATTTTTTTAATAGTGTGTTTACAAGTGTGTTTACAATTTTATATATGCTGCTCTATAAACTTAATTAATGGTGTAAATTTCAGATTAGACAGATTACTCTTCTGAAATTGTATTTTGCTCTTTCTTTCCCTTCTGTAAATGTTTCAGAACTACATGTACTGTACCTCTAATAGATTACATAGATGGGAATGATTATTCCATTGAGCCACAACAAGGTGGGGATGAAGATGGTTTTGCCAGAGGGGCCTGGGACTGGAGTTTGCTATGGAAACGAATTCCGTTAAGCCACAAGGAAAAGTCCAAACGAAAGCATAAAACTGAGCCTTATCGGTAAAGAGAGCTGTTTACCTACTGTGAATCCTAACGAATAATTGTCTAAACCCTTTCGTTTTTCCCTCCCCCCCTCTCTCTGCACGAACCACGCTCGGCGCCCGTGTGCCCCGCGGGCCCTTGCCCATAACCGCACCTGGCCTGCGCCGCGCCGCCCCGCAGAACCACATGCACTGTGCCGCTTATAGATGTCATAGATGGCAACACTTTTAAGATTGTGCCACAAGGGGGTGGTGACGAAGATGGGTTTGCTAGAGGAGCGTGGGATTGGAGTATGCTATGGAAGAGGGTTCCCTTGACCAAGAGAGAGAAGGAAAGCAGAAAGACAAAAACTGAACCGTATCGGTAATCACTAAATCACTTACCCGTTTCTTTTTTTTTTTTCTGAAGTCAATATTGATCCACTAAAACTTGCATGTACTTCTAGCCTGAACACCTTCTCGTTTCTAACCACGCTAGCTGCTTTGGTCAGTCAGACCTGTCTGCCACAACTGACTATTGGCTAAAAATATCTTTGCTCCCTTGTGTTGCCTCTCCATTCCTGCTCTTGTGTGGTTAATAGGGTGCACGTTAGAATTTCTGGGTTCTGTTTGGCAAAATAAAATATTGTATAATTGTATAATTTCCTTTGTTGCCAGGGAAAACTTTAATTAGCCATGATATTTTTTAAAGTACTGTTGGAAACAACAGTGCTTGTTTAACCATTTGGTTTGAAATAACGAGCATGCTGGAAATATTTCTAATAGACAGTAATGCATAAAATCTGTAGCCTGCTGTCATGGCCTGATGCATGCATCCAGCTGGAGGATTATGCATGTGTATTAAAAAAATCCCTTTTGTCATATATCTCCTACTTGCTTCACAATGGATCACATCTGACAAAGAAGCATACTGTTTAAGAATCTTGGCTAGATATTTCCTAAGAATTTTAATATAATACACATAAGATGATTAAAAAAAAAGGAAGAAAGATAAAACCAGCATCTTTTATTGTGGGAAAATTCCAATAATTTTCACAGAATTTCTGCCTTTTTATTATGCTTTGTAGTGGGGCTTGTTTTCTTCCCAGAAAACAAAAACTGCCTAGAAACCCTAGCTTAGAAACCACGGTTTCTGGTTGGCTTTTCAATACTGGGAGACTGTGGTTCTGCTGGTTTTTTATTACTTTCCCCTTCACACTTAACTAATCGTGTTATTATGTTTGAAAGTAATCTTCACATCTTCAGAATCCAATGTCTTCTATTGCCTGTATATATGATTTAAACATTGTAAGAACTGATGTTGGTAATTCCCTATCCCCACCCATGATTGTTCTTTGCTAAAATGGCAACACATGCAAGCAAGTTATGAAGCTTTGATCTGTTTTGTATACAGTTTAAATAGTGCCATTTTCTGATGAGGCTGTCCACATTGGAACTCTAATATTCACTTAGAGGGGGATAAACTATTTCAAACATTGCTGTAGTGTTCTGTGTTTACCATCCAAACAGGTCTTAAAATCGTTTAAACTGTTCCCAGAAACACAGAACACATGTTCTCAGAATGTTTTAAAAGATGACTTTATTTTTAATAATACCTTCAGTTTTACAATGCTTCCTTTAAAAAGAGACATGCCTTGCATCTGTTTGTGTCTAGGCTGTGTGCATTTTCTTGCAGCAATACCAAGGCAAGTAAGACCAAGTTAGAGTCTTGCTGAAGCCGTAGCCAGGATTGCTTAGCTTAAAAAGAAAACAAAAAGATTCTCAACAGCCTTAAGCATCGAGGCAACGTTTTTGTAACGTGAGAATTGCCCCAGGACTGAATCCTTCTTTCAGTAACAGTGCTCTTTGTATCCTGTGTTTTACTGTGTTCTTTAACACACTTGGCAGCATCTTGGAGGCCAAGACTGAAACTGCAGCATCTGAAGCTTCTACACTTGCCAGGTCTTTATGGTGCTGAGGAAAACCAAAAGTGCAGGAAAGCCACAGAGTTGTGCTATGCAAAGTGTTTCCCCCTGCTGTGTCTTCTGGCTTCTTCATCTTTGAACTCCCAGGATGCAAAAGCAGTGTGGTAGGAAAATACAGCAAGTAGAAGGGGACGTGTAGCAGTACCTTGGCATGTGATCACCTAATTTGGACAGCAGCTAAACTGATAATTAATTATGCTGAGAGTCAGCACACACACACACACAAGCAAAGCAAAACAAGGAATGAATTCACTGCTTCCCATAGGCAGGCAGCTGTTCAGCCATCTCCAGGAGAGCAGGGTCCCATCACTTGCAGCGGTGACTTGGGAAGGCAAACACCATCGCTCCAAACATTCCCCCTTCTTCCTCCAATTTTCATATGTTGAGCATGATGTCGCATGATCTGGAATATGCCTGCGGTCAGTTTGGGTCGCTTGTCCTGGCTGTGTCTCCTCCCAGCCTCCCATGCACCCCCAGTCTCCTCCCCAGCAGGGCAGTATGCAGAAAAGGCCTTGGCTCTGTGCAACCCCTGCTCAGCAATAACAAAAACACCTCCACATTATCAACCCTGTGTTCAGCACAAATCCAAAACACAGCCCATGCCAGCCACTGGGAAGAAAATTAGCCCCAGCCAAAACCAGCACAAGCTGTAATCCAGAACACAGCATCTTTTTGACACGTTAAAACTTGCTGATTGAATCATGGCGCATGGAAAGGGATTTACAAAGTCATTAAAAAGAAAAGGGTAACAAAAAAAAGAAAAAACTAAACCAAAATGGAAACCTTGTACTACTTTATCTAGGCCTTCTTTAAAATTTTACAGAGTATAATGTAAAGTGTCTCCTAATAGGACAAAAAGAGCTAGAAGATCAGAAAGCTGGAAAAACTCTGTTCCTTGTTTAATAGACAATGTGTTTCAATGTGGCAGCTCTTCAGACCAAAAATGTGTTTGCAGTTTCATATTCTCTCAAAAACTAGAAAAATCTTTACGAGAGAAACATCTCATCCCACTGATTCTCATCTTGTTTTTTGTTTTAATAGAAGGATGTTGACTGGCTGAATGGAAAATTCAGACCAAGATTTTCTATCATCAAATTCATTAATTAAATAAATTAATTGTAGAAGAAAACTCACAACATAATAAAAAACTGTGACCTCACTAAAAATTATATAGATGCCACTTCAGAAAATTGCTGCAAGCTGATGACAAAGCTTTATGATTTTTCTGTGTATTGCCATTTACCTTTTTACTACATGTTAACTGAATTGCTTTCATTGCTAACCCTTTCTCTGAGTGCTATTGTATCCTTTTGGCAGAAGGAGTTACACTGTCTTCCTCTTTGCAGGTCCCCTGCAATGGCTGGTGGATTGTTTGCCATTGAACGGGATTTCTTCTTTGAACTGGGTCTCTATGATCCAGGGCTTCAGATCTGGGGTGGTGAAAATTTTGAAATTTCTTACAAGGTAACACCAATATTTGAAAACTAATTCAATTAAATAGATTTTTTTTCTGTAAATACTTCTGTTTGGAGTTTAGACAGACCTACCTCTTCCTCATGAAGCCCAGGTTTTGTTGTGAGGAGATGTGACAGAGATGTGTCTCCTCAGTGTTTCCTTGTGGACTTTAGGATAGAAGTGTTCAGAGAGGTGGCTTTGTGCTGAAACTCAAATGATGAGTAATCTAGATTTTGTAAACACTTGGGGATTGCACCCCTAACTGCCCAAATATCCAATATGAAACCAGACTGGCAAATCTGATGGGAGGAAACTGAATGTTCTCATAGCGAGTATAGAAAAATGTTGTTTCCAATGAAAGCAATGATAGAGAACAAGTAGTCCTCAGTTTATGCATGTGTGCTTGGGAAGTATATAGTGGTGCAACAAAAAGTAATCTGCGTCCTCCCTGCCATTTTTGTTAGTGAAAAATTATTTCATACACTTTTCAGCATTTCAAGAACTTCTTCATGAGAGAAGTCTTCATAAATAATTGAAATACTAACTGCGTGATTCATAATCACTGGGGAGGATTTTTTTTTCACTCCTAGGCATATGCATGCTCTTCAGTTTACAGGAAACATAAGATGATCATCATTAGCTTCTTGTAGCTTCAGTATTTGTAATGACACAAGTGCAGACAGCAGGAATCAGTCCCAATTAACAGACAAAAGTGAAGATGTCTTACATCCTCAGCAGCAATCTGTGAAATCGTAGCTGAATTTTACAAAAAGTACATTCAGAGCTCCCCTAGTTACTCTGGCTCTTCATGGGTTAGAGGAAAGCTCTGAGTGCGCTTGCTCAGCTATAAATCCATATGCAAAGGGTATTTATTGAGGACGTTATGCACGCAGGGTCTTTATCCATATAATTCTCCACCTTGCTTAGATCAAAATCATTATTGAAATTACTTACAGTAGTTCTGCAATTTAAATGCTCATCACATAGAAACCACCAAACTGGTTTCATGTAGATCACAACCAATCTTCAGAAGAACTAAACATTTATCAGCCTTGTGTGCTGACTCCTAGATAACAAATTAAATTAATGGCCTTGCATACCTGAAGAGGTTTTTTGGTGAAACTTAGGAAAATTAATATCATGATGCAATGAAGAAAGTAAGATATTCTGCCCATCTTTCCTAATACTGATAAATCATATTTTTAATTTGGAATTTAGACTAATTTGAAACATTCACAAAGTTAGCTTGAATTTGGATTTGGTGCTACAATTAAACATCTGCAATCTATAAGCAACTAAATTCTGATTGAAGTGTATATTCTTTTACCTGTTAAGAGATTATCCAAAGATAATGTGGGCATGAGGGAATTTCAGAATGGTAATATATTTTACCCAATTTTTTATTTTCAGCTACTGTAGTCAAATAAATGTCTGTTTCTATTTGAAGCAATGGGTTACCTAATACATCCTTATCTCCTACTAATCTTTATTAAGAAAAACTTAAATGTGAACAGGCATCTAACCAAAACCCATCTTAGTGATGGCATGTGAATTACCTTAAAAAAAAGCAAAATATCAATAATTCTGTCATAATAAAATTGCCCAGTTCCTGATTTTGTGGACTCATTCATTACTGCTGTTCTAAAATACTGATGGAATGAAATGCTCAACTTTTTAAAAAGCTTTTTAAAATTTTGCTTTAGTTGAGTAACTTCCTGGCTGAGTTGAAAGTGTGCTCAGTATACCTTTCATTTCAAAGACCTATTTTTTTTATGCTTACATCTGGAACAAAAAATATGTAAATATATGAAAGTATAGTAAGAAATGTAGCTGACATTTCTTCCGTAATTTATTATCTATTTGTCTGTCTTAAATTCTTGTGCATATATATTAATAATATCTTTGTTTGAACTTGTAGATCTGGCAGTGTGGAGGAAAACTGCTGTTTGTTCCCTGTTCTCGTGTTGGACACATCTATCGTCTCCAGGGCTGGCAAGGAAATCCACCCCCTGTGTACGTTGGGTCTTCTCCTACATTAAAGGTACACTTCTGAAGCAGCCTGGAAGGGGGTTCTTGATTTCAGATAAGAATACTTTCAGATAAATGTGTTTAAATTATCAGTAACAATTTAGAGAGCACTTCATCCAAAGCGATTTAGTATCTTAAGCTCAGATGATCATCCCCACAGGAGAGAAATCTTTGTGTTAATCCCACTGTTGTTAACAGTTGACGATCCTGGAACCCATCTTCTTGCGCTGTACCCCACTAACATTGAGGTAAAAATGCACTTCCTATTACTTCATGTCAGCACCTCCAGCCTTTGCTGCACTGTGCCCAAGTATGTATGAACAACTCTAGTAACTATAGCACACTCCTGGGGATGAAGGTCATGGCTTGAAATCTCCTTTTGTCTTGTTAAAGATGGGTATGATCCTAGGCCAAGGTAGTGAATTCTGTAATCTAGCATCTCTCAGACTTTTGTGTTTGCATTTATTAGTTAAGAAGCAATAAATGACACCTGGGAAGATGGTATGCTCTGCCCTACATCGTGGGGGTTGGCAACTCCTCAGGTACACTGCAGGTTCCAGAAGTATTATTCAAGCCCTGAGAGTAAAATTAGACATCAATTCCAGAAAACAAATGAGCCAGCTCTGTATCTGAAGATAGAATCTGAATCAAGAAAAACTGTTTATATCAGTTTTCATCTACCAGCAGGAAGAGAGACAACCCTCCTGTTAAGTTTTTCTATTGCCCAATTTAAGCTTTTTCTTGTGCGCTGTTCTGGCATCAGTAAATCTCATTCCCAAAGACTCAGCTTTTTGTAAATTCCAATCCCAGAGCAATCTTCCTAGACAATGAGTACCTGTAGGGTTATAGAGTATGGCTTGAGCCAACCTAACAGGTAGTTCCAGAAGCAAAGTCCCAGCCTAGCCGAATTGTAAAAAACTAATCTGGCATACACACCCCCACATCCCCACACCCCCCAGAAAAGTCTTGTATTAGTAATGTGAGTTGCTTAACATTTTGATGAAACAAGGAGTAGGAGCTGTACAAGGGAGCCCAAGGGGACATATCTGGGGTTAGAGACAGAGTAAGGGGCAACAGGATAGCAAATGATTGGTCTATTGCTCAGTGCAGGCAAGATGCTAGTTTGCCTTGTCTGAAGTGATAAAAATCATTTCAGTCTTCTTAAAAGCTGATCAAAAATATTTATTGCATATCTTAGCACCTTGCATGAGTCTGCTGGCCTGCTTACTGAATATAAAAAACACTGCTGAGTGTTCTTATATATTAAGTTTCCTCTCTGAACAAGGCAGGATGTAGAAATAGCTTTTCACCCTCTTCAGACACGCTCCTATCCTCACAGTAAATGTCTTTTTTATAATAGCTTTGTTCAATTTATGCTGGATGTGCATTAAAGTCACAATAATTTGTGCCTTCAGATCTTGTGCCAGTCAGATCTTTTACAACAGTTTTAACACCAGGTCATTAACAGTAGAAGAATTGGACAAAGTGAGGTGTGCATCTAGAATGTGTACAGGTAATATAGAGATAGGAGCCATCAAAGAGAATGAGAAGAAGAATGGGAGGGAGAGGCTTGTTACCAAGTGAGCTATCCAGTTTTCTTCCTTCTCTAAGTAGCTGACCCATTTAAGACTGAATTTTTTTGCCTGTTAGTGGACCAATGCATATCATTCCCTTCATTAAAAAATTGTGGAAGGTGAATAGAAACCATGAATTGCAGTTCTGACAGAAGCAAATGAGTGCAACATTTTACTGCACACGTAACTGAAAAGTCTTTATTTTCAAATAAAAAATCTCTAATCTTAGAAAGAGACTTAGCACTCTCATTAAGCAGCCCAGTTTAATTTGCTGGCTTCAGTCCTAAACTATCACTTGGAAATAATATTCATGTGTCTTGTATAGTCTACTGGTAGTGACAAATGATTAGTGCTATATAATAATACTGTGCTGTCACTTTTTAAGAGGATAAATCCTTAAATTTCTGTTATTAGCAAGGAGTTGCTTCTGGCCTGTTTGTGTGTGCTTTGGGGTCACAGCAGTGCCTTCATTCTTCACAGAACTATGTCAGAGTTGTTGAAGTGTGGTGGGACGAATACAGAGATTACTTCTATGCCAGCCGGCCGGAGACAAAAGCGCTGCCCTATGGAGACATATCTGAGCTGAAAAAATTCCGTGAGGATCACAACTGCAAAAGCTTTAAGTGGTTTATGGAAGAAATAGCATATGATATAACGTCATATTATCCCTTACCACCCAAAAACGTGGACTGGGGAGAGGTAGGTACAGCATGGAATGCCTGTGTATTTTGAGAGCTTGTTTTAAAAAACTGTGAATTCAAAAGGAAGCAATTGTTCCTTGACATGTGAGCATATTTGATTTCTTCTATACTAAGCTATATGATACTAACAAGGGAACTATAAAGATGAAACCCAGGAAAAAAATCTACTTTTGCAGGTGTGAATTTTTAATTAGTTCTACAGGTCCTTGAAGGATAATTTATGTCTAGCCCTGTCCAAAGCACTTTTTTCCATAATTGGAATTTAAGTTTTCTCAAAATAAAAAAAATTGAATCCTGCATATAGGAGCATTGGTGAGGATTAATAGGTGAAAATATCTTTCGTGTGAAGGCCTAGAGAAGAGATCATGAAATCTAGGTGAAGTTCATTCTGCCTATGTTTGCTAGACTGGGATGTACTCATACATTTACAGCCTCAGCTAGTTCCTTACCTGATGTAATAATTTGATGTGATTCTGTAACCATCACTTCCAGCATTAGTGTATACAATTATGACTTCACTAAATTAATGGTTGCAAATCCAGCAGTTTCAAGCGGTTGCCAGAGGAAGTTGGCATGTCACAGGTGAGTGCAGGACTCCTCAGTGAACTCTGCCTGTCTCATTCTGGCATTTAGCCCACACCTTGGCAAGCACGTACTGCAGGTCTCCTGCCTGCTTTCAGATATTTTTCCCCCCTCTGCAATTGATTACATCTTTGCCCTGTCTCTCCTATTTATTTCACTTTTGCAGATTATTGAGGGAAATTAAGAAAATCTTCTTGCTAGCTGAGGAGAACTCCTGTGTCCCACAAATTTAGTGACCTCCTTTCCCAAGATATGATGAATATGATACATGGTTTTGTAACTTCAAAAGCACATTAGAAAACACAGATCTCTCCTGTCTCCAATCACCAAACATCATCTCTAATTTCTTAATGTTAGAATCAGTGATACAGAGCATATGTGTGGTGAAAGGGGGTACAAATAATCTTTTGTCTGAGGGACCAGATGAAGCTAACACAAAGCTGAAAGCTAGCACAAAGCATCAGCTACTATATGAGCCTTAGACCTCCTCAGACATCTACATAAAGGGTTTGGAAGGTACACTAAATATTACTGTTCACCAAGGTGAAAGCATCTGAAGAGTGTAAAATAATACTGGCAACCTTTCAGGAAATCATCCCCAATAAAAGCAAGTGGGTCTGGTGAAGCAACAGGAAAATTCTAAGTTCAGAGACTTCTCTGAAGTTTTCTGCAACTCTTCTTCACAGGCCGCTAGTTATGCTACATCTGAGAAGTCCTGTCCCCCCTCCCCTCATTTGTAACACCACACTGATTGCATTTCCACACTCTAGGGTATGAAAGTATGGGGTTCGTCTTCCCTAACACTCCCTGGAAGAGTCTAAGCTAAGTCCATCAGACTTTTATAGCATTAAGACAGAGGAAAGAGGCTCTGGAAAAGAAAATAGGTCTGGAAAAAATGTTATTTGTGTCATAAAGCTTTTGTAAGGCTGCTTGTTGGCCCTTCTGAGAAGGGGGTGAGATAATCAGCAGTTGAGACGTGCTTTATTACAGGATTCCTGTTCTTTATCCCTGTGCCTGTGCCTGCCCCTCATCAATTTTATTTCTTTTCTTTCTTTTTTTTTTTTTTTCTGTGTAATTGCTGCTGCAGAAGGTCCATCTGAGCAGCTGGGTCAGTGGGCTGTGCCTGGCTATGGGTAATTGCTGCTGTGCATAACTTCTCTGCATCCTGTTTCTCTTCATCAACAAGATGAGAGCAATTTACCTGAGCTCCTGAGCTTATTTATGAAGACCTGGGAGATGGAGCATAGAGCATGGAGCATCTGATAGAAGATTGCATAAATTAAAATACTTGAAAGTCCTATATTTTGATGTTATTAATTTGGAATTGAGCTTTGCAACTCTGGCTTTATCAGCATACCCTGACGCAGGTTGAAGTTCCATCTCCCACAAACAATTAACATCAGTACTTAAATTTCATCCACAGGTTTGTCTAATCTCTCTGTTAGATACCTGTTTCTGGTTTGAGAGATAAGTGAGAATTTTCTGAACTGCTTAGTACTTACTTTTCCCTTGAGACTAACTTAGAGTGCAAAACCTCTTTTCCAGATTAGAGGCTTTGAAACCTCTTACTGCATCGACAGCATGGGGCACACCAACGGTGGCTTTGTTGAGCTTGGGCCATGCCACAGAATGGGAGGAAATCAGGTAAGGAGCTTCCTCAATCTGAAGGAGAATTGCTTGCTGTGGATTGATAACAGGCAGGATTTCTGTTAAGCCTGTACATCAAGTCACCTAGGTGCCAGTTACAAAGGTCGGAATTGGGGTTTTCTGTAAGTATTCTGACATTGCTAAAATACAGCAGTCTGAAAATACCATTTGAAACATAAATGGTGTGAAATTGAAGGCAAATTTATAATACATTCTTCAAAGAAACAGGTACCTGAAGAAGCAACAGTATCACTGCTTCAGCTCTTAGCATTGCTGCTGATTCACCACTTGCCTTTACTTAGAAATTAATCCTTCAGGAAAAAAACCCTTACCGTTGCTCAATTACGTAACAAAGTTGTTTTGGTCTAAGCATAAAACACTTTTGCACAGTAACTCATCTTCCACCACATGAGGGAAGAAAATGAACAGAAATTTATCCCTTCTTCATTTACAAATTAATTGACAGAACATAATTACTATTAGATGGTTGCAGTCCAAGCTTTTGTTGTGTTTGACCTGTATATTAACAAACCTACCCATGCTACCACACAAACATGCTGTTCTGTCTTTATATCTTCTTTTCTCGTTGGAAAATGTTTCGGAATTTAAAGTCCTTATTTAAGCCCATGTAAACTTAAACCAGGCAGTTTTTCATGGCAATCATAAAATTGCATTTAAGATGATGTTTTTAGAAATCCTGTATGGATTAGCTCTTAGTAGCCCCTGGAAATGTCTCTTTTATTCCGATATTTAATGAAAAGGTTCCCTAAACTACTTTTTCTGCATATGCTACCCAAAAAACCCTGTAAAAATTATTCTGTAAGAAGTAGCTAGGATAATCTTTTTGTATCTGGATGAATTAGATTGATTTCCTCCATGGGTAAAATGCCAAAGTTTTAGTGTCTTCACATAAAATTATTGTCCAGGATCGAGGACTTGCTACTGGGCTTTTATGAAGATAATGAATGAGTTGTTTGCCCATCAAATCATACAAAGGTTTGTAATCAAACACTTTAAGACGTCTCCCGAATAGGAATTCCTTTACCATTTTTGTCTTTCTGGTTAAGTTTCTTGGCCTTCTAAGTCCTACAGGAAAGTTAGCCATGAAATTTAGTATTGTGATAGTAAGTGTGTTGTGCAAAATAAAGAGCCCTCCTGAAAGACAGGTCCAATAAAACCAGAAAATGTTTTGAATATTGCAATTTCATTGTATTTTCAGTGTTTTTAAAATGCTCGTTGAGTCAACTGTTATGAAAATGTCTTTTTCTTTTCCGTTAGCTTTTCCGAATCAATGAAGCCAATCAACTCATGCAGTATGATCAGTGCTTAACTAAAGGACCAGATGGATCCAAAATTATGATTACACACTGTAATCAGAATGAATTCAAGGAGTGGCAATTCTTCAAGGTATGCAACAGATATATGGAAGAAAATTAATTTTTAGATTTCATACTGGTTTTTTTTCACCTTTAAAAATTGTTTTATGTTTAACTGAAATTAAAGATCTATGACAAGGTCAACAGAATCGAGTAAATTTTTAATGGCACAGTCTCAGAAATATGTGCTTGCTAGAAAAACTTCCTCTAGTGAAAGATCCTTTTATTTAGTGAATCTAGTTGCTGTCTTCTGTAGCAAAATCTTTAAGGAAAACTCCACGAGGCTACATTTGTTGCTACAGAGATATTAGGAGTTAGCAGGTGTCTCAGAGGGAACAAGGAGCATGTCCACTACTAGTTACAGACTTCATAAAAGCTTTTAGTGCCATCAGCCTCCCTACATATATGCTCTATATCAAGAAAGTCTCTTTATCTCATATATGCTGTGAGAAGAGGGCTTAAATGTTGAAGTGCATTTAGAAGCTAGGGTCAGTATTAGGTCTCATTTTGGCCAGTGTAAATTGAAGTGTTTCTCTGTTTAAAGACCGAAGATATTTTTAAGCCTACATAGAAGCAGTTAAACATAAGATTACTCTGCCTTTTTGTGTTGTCTTTGTCTTCTTCAGTGTTTCACTTCCTGTTTGTTAGCCATTCTCCAGTAACAATGACATGCTCTGTTCTTAATCCTGGGTGTGGTGCTGTTATAATGCTATTGCAAAATCTATAAATTTTTAATAAGTACTTGGAATGTTGGCTGATATACACATGAGGGCTGCTACAGTCTCTTTAATCATTACATCTGTAAATCCTCTATTCATATAAATTTTGTGAGTGTTGCTTTAAAAAATGCCTAAATTTCTATTTCTGTTTGTCTCTTTAAAAAGTGAGACTGAATAGTCTAGGGGTGACGTGAAGCTTGGATATAGCCACATATAACTTGGTTCTACATCTAAGAAACTATTCCATGTCAATTTTTCTTCAGCTTATATAGCTGGCATTTGGCATATTTATTAATTCATTAGCTGGTTATCTGGATTCTTTATTGTTTGCCTGAAAGTTGCAGGTACAGTTGAGTGCAGTGAAATCTATTTGTTATCCTTCAAGCTACTCCACATTTTCTGGTGTCTGCATAGAGCTAGGAAATATCAGGTACCATAATGCCATTTCCATCCAGCTCAGCTTCCTTGTGCTGGATAGACAGACAAATTTCTTTAAACTTGAAATGTAAAAATCAATAAGCAGTGGCAGGTAAGTGCCAACTTCAGCTTTAATATTTCAGCAGAATAGCATGTAGCAGTTTTTAATTCTCAAGCCATTCTAGCATGTTCCAGCGTGTTTCTTGGCTTCTCTCTAAGAATTTCATTTATGCAAGATCCATTTCCTCTGCACTAGCACCGGTTGTATAATTGTTTGTTTATTACCACAAGTTATAAGAAGCCCAGTAAGCACTGTCTGGGCTGTAGAACAAAACACTGACTGGCTTCTAGAAGGAAAAAAAAGGGAGGGGTGAGAATGAAAAGACCACCAAGGGTATGTAACCAAATACTAGGAATTGGGCACATTGCTGTGCGGTACAGAGGGTATAACTGTTTCTTCTAATGGTGGAGGTGTAAGGAATGAGACGCTTATGGACTGCTGAAAAATGTTGTGGTCTTGTGTAAATTCAGGCTGCAAGGAGATTTTATCTGGTTGGTCAGTTGGCTGTCTCTGAAACAAACAGTGTGCCAGTTTGGTGAGTGTAACATGTGCTGCTCGAGCACTGAGCAGTAGCAGGGCTTCAGTGCCTGCAAGCAAGCATCGAGAACAGGACTGGTGGTGGTCTGCCTGTTACTTTTGTTTAGACTTCCATTTTTCTCTCCAACTGGAGGATGTCCATATCTGGCCACACAGCAGAAGCCACGTATTGATCTGAACCAACATTTGGCTGTGCACATGTGTGTGGGGGTGGTGGAGAGGGTCCCAGTGCTGGGGGTATCTGTGTGCACGGGGCAGGGCTGCAGAGCCCCAGCCTTGCAGTGCCACGGGCTTGCTTCTGCTCCCTTCCCCTCCACAGTGGATGCAGCCAGTCAGGGCTCTGGCCTCTGGCACACGGGGTCAGCAAGCAGGAGAGGAGCCACAGACCAAACGCAGAAGCTTGGAGCATGGGAGCACGGTGGGTGTGGCAGGAGGCAGATGTGTGAGAGGCAGCCTGAACGTGCCCGGCGCAATAGGTTTGCACTTCCTTAGGCAGCCTCCTGTTGCTCCGGAAGCCAGGCTTAACTGTCATACTCTCGAGCCTACCTTCTGCCTGCCAAGCAGAGAGCCAAATTTGTACTTTCGTTTACCCCTGTGGTGTCAGTGTTGGTGTTGTGCAGTCGCTTTCTGTGAGGGCTTACTGGAGGAGGACCTGCCCAGTGAAGTTCTCATAAAGCTGTCGTCAAGAGTTAATCTTCTAGTTTGGTTGCAGGATGGATGAAAAGGCTAGAATCATTCTAGATAGAGTTTTGCTCGTTTAGTTAGCAGTTTGTTGCCTAAGAGAAATGGGAGGCATCTCAGGTAGACCTACAGGAACCAAAGATTTAATATGAAGGCTACAAAGTGCTCGGTTCAACAAATAGTAAAATGAGCTTAGAACTGATCTGTTTTTGGGATGCTAGAACCTAGTTTTGTAAATAACTATATTGCAGATGTAAAGAAAATGTTAAAAAAAAAAAACCAAGCAAACAAAAATACACCAAACACATTTTTCTGGTGGTTTTGTCTTTCAGAATCTGCACAGATTTACTCACATTCCATCAGGGAAGTGCTTGGATCGCTCCGAAGTCCTCCATCAAGTTTTCATTTCAGAGTGTGACTCCAGTAAAGCAACACAAAAATGGGAAATGAACAACATCCTTAGTGTGTAGACAGACAAAACCTACCTACTGACACATTCATTTGTACAGGACTGAAAATAGCCTGAAAACTGCTGCAGTTATTAACTTTGTACAGCTGTACAAAGCCTCCTGGCTTGGATGAAGGACATAGAGGAACTGTGATTATTACAATAACATTATCATCCGCAGTTAATGTTTACAAAACTGCTTTACCTTAAACTCTGTAGATGTTTACATCTTTTTGTTTCAAGATGTTGGTAAATTAATGTGCTGTTAGCTATGGTTCATAGGAACATAGTTAAAAGCGTTGTCGTCTTCTTTGGGATTACACTCAGGGGTCTGAAGGCAGTTTTTTTACACACACTTGAAAAGGTTGTAGTAATCAGATTTTCATAGAACTTGGTGATTATCAACCTGTTGTATATTTTTATTTAATTTTACATCTTACTAAGCACTGCCACAGGTTATTAGCCAGGGTGGCCTTCTCTCACAGTCATGCTGCTTTTTTGGAAGATGAATTTCAACATATTTAGTGCCTCTTTCATTTCTCTTTTCACAAGGAAAGCATTTGTTGGAAATTTACAAGTGGATTGTTCTGAGCTGTCACCAGGGGTAGGGACCAACCGTACCACTCTATGTAATTACTGTGCTGACAAAGACAAATTTCTATTGCCAGTTTGGCTGCTCTGCTTCGACTGAATGCTTGGTATGGTGGAAGGAAGACTGTCGAGTTTAGTGCTAATGTGGTACAATTTAATGGAGGTAAGCACTCTCACGAATCCAGTTAAGAATTTATAAGCATTAATTTGCTTGTTTAAACCATGCCTTACATAAAAATAATTACAATAAACAAAACGAACAAGCTGCACAATTATGTAAAACTTGGAAAGAATCAAATACTTCATTTATACTGCTATTTTGAGTGGAAATCACTTAGAGGTGGACTAAAACTTTTAATTAGGAAAAAAACATCCAGCTACTTAACACATCTGCATAATTCATCACAAGGACATCTGTCAGCCAGTTTGGATGCCAGATTTAGATTCCAAAAGAGGAATGGAAATCCTGAAATCACACTTGTTCGTGCTAATTTTCTTGTTATTTCTGTCATTTGCAGCTTCTCCAGAGGGATTACAAACACTAAAAACCAACTGCTTGGTGCTATAGTGTACAGTGTAGAATGTGAAGAAGTTGTTTCTAAAAATGTTCTGGAAAGGAGCTGATGTGAAGTCCCTTAGGAATATAAATATTTACTCTAAACGAATAGAGAGGTGGAGAGGAAATTACTTATCCTCACTTCCTTTGCCCAGATTTTGTAACTTAAATGTTGACATCAGGGTACTGATTCCACAACTGTTATCCCTGTAACACGTCACACAATTAAAGTATGACTGAATACTTCCCTGAAGTCTAGAATAGCATTGCTTGCAGCTTCCATTGACGTTAACAAGGGTTATGTATCATATTTGGTGACAGAGCTGGATCTTTATAGAGCTGCCAGCACTGATCTATTAGTTTGGGATCTTTCCTGGTTTCTTTAAACTTCTCATCTATCCTTTCAGAGCTATGAAAAATAGAAAATAAAGGAGGGAGAAACTGGAAAAAAAAAAAAACGGAAAAGAAGGTTTTGTTCCGGTACTTGTTCCTTGTGTGTGTGAAAACTGACTCCATTTGTGTGTTGGGTAGATTAATTTAATCATACAACTATGCATAAGAGAAAGAATGGTGGCACATAAATTGTGCGGGTGTGCATTTTAAATGGGTATTATGTGCAATTCATTGAAAGCTGATGCTGTATGTGAATATGAATCTGTATGTGGGACTGAAACCTTACAAAACATGAGATCATAAGAAGCTGTTGCTGTAATGACTTTTTCCTACTATAGCCGGCTTGGAAAAAAAATAATTCCCATATTCTTGCTTTGTAAGTTGATGATAATATCACTATGCATTTCTACATATTTTATAAATTTGATTTATGCAGATTTTGATACACTGTATGTTTCTGTAGAAATTGTATAAATCTTTAAAAAATTTATTAGGGAAAAATCTGGGAAACCTATGTATATCTTACTCATGGGTTGCTTGTTTTTTAGGTGAAGTAAATAAAATATTTGAATTTTTCGTTTTACTATACTTTTGCAGAGTAAAAATGGATTATTATCTTTATAGAAACCCCCTTATCTCAAAATCTAGGAAACTTCAATTATTAAATATTAAATGTGGTTTATTTTAAGTTTTATCTAGGTACTTTTGTTGCATCTGTGGGGATTCAGCTTTTTTCCCAGTGAAATGAAAACTTAAACTGCCACTGAGAACTGCCACATGGACATATTTGGATTTTTATATCACCTGCCCTGGTATAATTAGCTAGATTTAATATGCTTATAGAAAATGAACTTGAGAGTAGAACCCAAGGCCAGGTCTAGTTTGTATTGTTTTTAATGGGTCTTATCTTAGTTCATTTATGTTTCCACTAAGAGACCTGTTTCAATCAAACTTTATTTTTTGCTGAGAAGGTTCCTTAGCAAAGGAGGATGCAATTAAACCAGGGCATGAAGGACACAAGTTCTAAGAGCGAAGCTAAGTGCTGAAATCTACAGGGCTTTTTTTACAAATGGGATCATTGCTTCCTAGCCATATTTGTCAGTGCACTTTTGAGTATTCAGATTTCAAAAGGCTTTTTTGACAAAACTCTGGAGTTAGAGCATAGACTATTCATGTAGGCAACATCCTTTTATGTATGGAAACAGGGACCAATAGGAAGGTAGGGACATCTTTCTTTATTACCAGAAATCCTGGCACCAGGAGAACCTACAGCACACTTAGGACAGTATCAAAGGCATTGTCCCTACTGATGAATTCCTAGAATCTGTGCATTCTCTTTCCCTACTGCCAGTCAATCTCCTTCACGACTGTCTGCTTCTTCCATACCATTTGTCTCCAAACTGCGGTTCCTAAAGCCAAAACTTACCAACTTACTGCTCTAAAACTACATCAAGAAACTTGAGATCTATTACACTATGCCAGAGATGTTAAAATTTGATGCTTAACTCTTGATCTGTGAGCCTTCTCGCAAGAAAGTGCAAAACACTGCCTGTAGAAACACAAAAGGTGCTTTGGTATATTTTGCTGTGGATAAGGCACAATTTTCCTTTTACTTTAAAAAACATCAAATTGTGCAAGGATCTATGGAGGAAAAATAATAAGGAGAGTTTAAGAACATGAAGAAGAAATTATCTACACTATTGAACACAAACTTTGTTTCTGTAAAAGCATTTATTGTTTGTTCCCTGCTGGTGAACTTAGATCCATGAATTGTAATAGGTGAAAAGAAATAAGGAGAAACAAATTGGCAATGTTTCTGTTTCTGGTGGTTCTCGTTGCTATGAAAGGCATGAGAATACTAGGTCTTGCTGTGTTCTGAAGTCTTACCCTGCTTACTTTTATGAGAATAATCTGAGAAGTGTTAGTGGTTATCTTCCAGGGTAATAATGTACTGTCAGGGAGCATCAGAAGTGGTTCCCAGCATTTGGTCCTCAGCGCTGTTGACTCTACTTACCCTGCGAGCCTGCTCTGAACTCCTGCAGTGTTGGAACAGTAAGTTGTGTAGCCTGGCTGGCACTATATAAAAGGACTCTATACATAGAACGAGTCCAGTTAGAAAAAGTGACAGGCTGTCAAAAAAATGTAGGTGATTTTGTCTCCCTTGGGTTTTGAATAAAACCCAAAGCATAAACTGTAAGTGACCCCTGCAGTCTGAAACCAGTTTGGCCCTCCTGTCAAGGGGAGCCTCAGTCACTGCTGCCTCAGGTGTGTGCACTGGTGTGAGCTGTCTCCCTCGTCACACCTTCAGCTGCAGGAACTGCTGTGGGGCCCAGAAAAGCAGGAAGAAGCGTTTGTGTGGATTTTACATCCCAGTAATCCAGGTAATGGTTAGCAACCTTTGTTTTTTAAAATCTTAAAAATCTAATCCATTCTTTATATGGAGGAACTAATGAAGTGTTCTCCATGACCACGTAACGTGGGGCCTGGTGATATTAAAACTAAGGTGTCTGCACAACCCTTGGAATTTTTACTTCATTGCACTGCTCTGTGGCTTTTCTGAACAACAGTGTGGATGGAGACTCTCCAGCAAAACAGTGATCTGTGGTGGCTGATGGGTCTGAACTGACTGGTGAAAAATTCATGTTCTTTCAGTCAACACGTCAATGACGGTGACAAGCATCCAAGTCTGTAAGGAGAAGTTTGAGCTGCTGAAACACCAAGATGAAAAGGTTTGTTTGCATGTTAGAGCCTTACTTTTTCTTGGTAATATGCTTCACAGAGAAGAAACACGATTATTTTAGGGACAGGAACAGTGTCGTCTCTGAAGGGGAGTGCAGTTAAAGCAGGGCTGAGGGCTGGGTGTGTCCAGCAGCTCTCTGAATGGGGTCGTTCAGTGTGAAAGTAGATCTGCCTCCAGTGATCTAACATTCAAACAACTCCATGATGTTTCTTGTGCAAGAGTAATGTCTCCTGCACAAAAAAAAAAAAAAAAAAAAAAAAAAGAAAAAGAAAGGTGGGAGAAGCAACATAGCTCTAACTCATAATAAGAAAGAAAGAAATAAACTAATGTCTGAGATGAGCATGATGGCAATAGCAGCCTTCTGGCTGAACGTCCCTGGGAAGGGAAAATGAATGGAGATGATATTTTTACTTCCCTGGAAAGGGCTGCTGGTGGCAGTGTGTGTCAACTAAGAAGGCAGCATGCCCAGACTGCTGTTAAACTACAGCCTTCAGATGAAGAAGCACAGCTTGGAATTGGCTTTCTGAACCACATGAAGGCACTAAGGTGGAAATAGGGATCAAAATACAACCTTTCCCCTTGAAATTAATGGGAGGATTTCCCCAGGAAAATAATGTAGGGCAGTATCTCTCTAGAAGCCCTGACATTAGACAGGAGTAGGTCTTTGAGTACAATCATCTGTGTGTGGGGGTGCATGTTCCCTGAGTTAGACCTGCCATGGGAAACAGCATTAGCACTTTTGGGAAACAACTGGGCTAGAGGCATGGAGACTGGCACTGGCATTTCTTGCTCAAGGCCATCACAATTGCCCAACAGACAACTACAAATGCAGTTTTTGTGGTTTTATTTCTGAGACAGCAGAAACTGTGGAAGAAAGTAGAACTGGATGAAAGCAGAAGCCTTCTGGAAGATTCTTGTTCATAAGAAGCAGAGATTTGGGAAAAGCTGACCAAGAGAAAAAGCATGCCCAGCTCTGGAAGGGCTTCTAGTCACACTGCTCTTTCAACTGCACTGAGGAATGCACTGAAGTCCTACCTGTCCTGAAGATGCCAAGGAACCTCTAGAAATACAGCTAGTCAACCTGGCAATGGAAAGGAAAGCTGTCTGTCCTGCCATCTGGGAGAGAAGGTGAGATGGTGTGGGGTGTTGCTGAGGGAAACAATTCTATAACCCTGTAGCAGAGTGGGGTCTGGTTACTATTGATACTAAAGCATTTGAGGATAAAGTAATATTGAATGGGCCATTTCCAGTTGGTGATAAGAAATGCTCCTGGTTTTTTTTTTTTCCTGTAACATTATCCCATTATCTTCCAAGTCAGTGTGAGAAAAATGGTGTCCATGTTCCAGAATTATCATGGGCAAGCTGAAAAATATTTTGAATAGAATAAGAACTGAACGTAACATTAAAACATTAAACACATGCAAGATCAGATCAAAAGTCCAGGTAGCACAGCAGCATATTTCGCTCAGAGGTCAGAAGGATCAGTGTGGTCAAAGAGTGCAGGGCAGAGTGAAAGGATGCTGCAAGGACACTTGTCTAATCTTGTCTTTGCTTCTGGCATCATATAACTCAAGCACTTTCTGACTAGAGATGGCATTTCTATTTAATAGTATTGAATTTCTCCAACCACTGCTTCAATCTCTGAGTCACATGTCATCTGACTTAGATAAAAAGTTTTAAGGTTTCTGAAGAGGCACGCTGGCTCTGCAGTGCACTCCTCTGCTGTGACACATCAGTGAGATATAGGTGAATTATGAAGGCTTGTTAAAGGTCCTAATTCCTGAAGGGGTAGTCAGTGCTAGGTCAGTGCAGAGTTCAGCCAGCCAGGAGCTGGTTTCAAGGTAGCAGCACTGACAAAAACATCATCAACTGCTCATTTTTCAAAGGCCCTTTCAGAATGTTCTGGTCTTGTCTATACAAACATCATCCCTCCAGCTCTGCTGAAGAAATTATTTATGGGTACAAACGTTACCATTAGATGTTTGGGCCAGGAAATACTGACAATAGCCATACAACTTAGAGGTGGAACACTGGATCTGCTAGCTATAGAGATTTTTCTGGTGGTTGACTTCATATTTGGTCGTGGAACATCATGAGTCTCTCCAACACTGAAGCTAAGGGAGATAGTTGGTTTCAGGATGTCAGGATAATCAGAGCAATGTACAGGTTTGCTTACTAATTGGTGCTGGCCTGTGACAATTAAGTAATTTGGGGAATTTTTGTGGGGAGTCAACTTTTTTATCAGGTAGATCTGAATCCTATGTTATTCCACATTTAGGAGACTTAATGCATCCCTGAATGGCTGTGTGCATTGGAGAATGCAGCAGTGAGCTCAACATCTGGGCTCTCTTATGGGATTCTTGACACTGGATTCAAATAGGTTCACAGGAAAACAGATGGGTTGTGATGCAGCTCATACAAGAGGCCCAGCAATTTTTGGAAATTTAGAGCTTGCTGGCTAAACACTTAGATATTTCAGGATGTGTAAAGAAATAGAAGCCAAAATGAGAATACAAACAGAAAAATACATCTATGCTAAAGCAAGTGAAGTGGTATCAGCAACCATCACCACCACAGCAAATAATCCCTCACTGAACAAAATGTACTAGATTATGTACCAATGTTATAGACCAGATGCCTATGATAAACTGTTATGAAAAATTCAATACTTCTTTGGCTAATCAAAGTTAAAACTCCAATTTCATTCTTTTTCTGATTTTCTCTACACAATCATTTGCAACTTCATTAGTGTTCTAGGAGTTTTAAAGCCTACCTGTACTGAAGTCAGTTCCCAGGTCTGTAGCTGTTCTGGTCAAGACACACACACACACACACACACACACACACACACACACACACACACAGACACGCATATGCATATTTACAATTTTCCAGACACTAGTTTTAGCTGTGGGAAAACAAGACCAGCTTTGTAAGTAGGCTTTGTTCTTTAATGACCTAAGAAAAAGGAAACCTTATATTCCTCTAGGAAAATGATAAGGCAATACTGAATATGTGGGTTTTTTTGTCTTTTACCTGATAATGCCTAACATGCTATTTGCTTTTCTAGCAAACATTCATTATGTCTTTACAGAATTATCTGTTACAGCTCCAGCATCTCCTCCAGACTAATGTAGTATTACCCCATATTATCCATAACTTGCATGTTAGGCCTGCTTTTTCCCCTTCATGTGTGATAGGGGAGCAGGTAGATATGAACATGTAATACAATTTGCACTAACACCATATTTCACCTGCTGGTTTTACTGTTCTGTCACTTCAGGCTGCAGGCTGGCTTTGCAGATCTTCACTGTTAGCTCTTGTAATTCATGCAAGATCTTCCATGGTGACTTATTTCTTTTATGAGAAGTAGGCCAGAAAAGCTCAAGTAGATCAAACCTACCTGATCTCCTTTAGCTTAAGGTTCGCAGATTTCTTCAAAAAATCTTTACAGCTCTATGGAACATGATTTCCCCTTGTGAAATCACAAGTTCTGTTTAGCCATTTGTCCAGCAACTCTCAGCTGTACTGTGGCTTCTACCAACTTGTCATGTGGATGTTACTGGTCCAAAGCTCTCTGCATCTCCACAGAGTGTTTTCTAAAAGTTAGTGTCATACTTGTGACCTTCCATTCATCTAGCATTTAAGACAGTTTTAAGTTAAAAAAATTTAAAGTACGGTTCAAAGTTCAGCCATTTCATCACTTGAATTTCCTTAGAACTCTTGGATGAATACCATCTGTCCTGTCATTTTGTTTCAAGTTCTTTTACACTTGGATTTGAGACAGATGCTTCACCATGCCTCTTTTGTTAAAAAATTTTGTCATGAAAACTGCCTGAAACTCCTCTACAAGGTTATACAAGTTTTTTTCTAGGCATTGCTACTGTATCTTGAGCATCCGTTGTCCCTAGGACAGTTTGGCAGCTGTCTTGGTTCTGTGGATGCACAGGCTTTGGATGAGTTAGTTTTCTTCCTAGTAGCTGGTACAGTGCTGTGTATTGGATTTAGGGGGAGGATAATGTTGATAACACACTGATTATTTAGTTGTCACTGAGCAGTGTTTACACTTAGACAAGGACTTTTCAGCTTGTCATGCTGCCCTGACAGCGAGGAGGCTGGGGGTGCACAAGGAGCTGGAAGGGGACACAGCTGGGACAGGTAACCCCCAGCACTGACCAAACATATTCAATACCATGAGTCAGCATATAACTATGCTGAAAGCTGGCTGAAAGACACTCTTTGGAAACTGGCTGGGCATTATTTGGTTGTTTTTCATTTGCATCGCTTAATTTTTTTTCTCTTTTTGTTATTTTCCTTTTTAGTATTATTTATTCATTTCTTATTATTTTATTTCAGTTATGAAGCTGCTTCTATCTCAAGGCATGAGTTTACTTACTTTTACCATTCCCATTCTCTCCACACCTCACCGTTTGGGGGAGCGAGTGCCTGCGTGGGACTTGGTTGCCCGTTGTAGTTCAGACACAACAGATGTGTTTGAAAGTTGTTAGTCTGTTTTCTCATGTTGCTCTGATGCTCTTTCGCTTTGCCACGTGTTGCTGTGTCTGGCCTGTTGATGTGCGGGGTTTTTTTTGGCTTACTGGTTTAGAAATAACTTGAACTTTCTAAACACTGCTTTCCTACATTTGTTATTCTCTCATTCTTCTCTGTATTTACCTCAGACTTGTTTCTGGTGATCTTTTGGTCTGCTTTACTGTGTGGGATGTCTTTATGCTGGACGTCTAGTGCAATGTGAGGGTTCTCCCCAGTGCCTGCAACCATTCTGGGCATCCCTTTTAATTTTGGTTGTAGACCTCCCAGTTCACCTCCAGTGAGTTATTTCGTAAGTTTGTCCATATTGAACATGGATGTGAAAAACTAATTAAGTTTTTCTTCTATGGCCTTATCTTTACTGAACATTCCCCTTACACTTCAATTACTTATTAATCCTTTCCAGCAAGTGCTCACAGATGGGCATTACATGAACTCCATGACCTGACACATCATACTTCTTAAAGCTTAATTTGAAAGCAGTAATTTTCATGTACTCTTTTCCTTTTACCTTTAATTTTAACATCCTTCTTAACAAAAGGACAAAATATGTACTTTTTTAAAAAACTGTTAATTGTCTTTAGTCACGACATCGTTCTCAGTTGATAGATCAGCCTGATGCAGAGTTTTTGGTGTGCAACTTGTAAGGACACCTGAAGGGTTATATTTTGTTTCAATTAAAAAAAAATAAAAATCAAATTAGTCAATTTACTCTGACTTTACCCCTCCACTGCAGAAAATTTAAATAATCTTATCAGAAAGACTTCATGAAGCATCACTGTTCTGCCCAGAGAGAGAATGTTAGAAGTGAGAGGATGGTGCATTTCTACAGGGAAGTCTGAACAGGACGTGGCAACAAGATCAGCATGATCTTGGATACACACTAACAAGGAATTGCCTCTAGATGGAAGAATTTTTCAGTTAAGGATACAGGTGCTGTAGGACTGCAAAGTCTGCAGCAAAACATGTTCTTGGGCACTGGAGGTGCTGTGCTGCCTCTCACTTCTGGTTTATGCCTGCAGCTTCATGAGATCTGGGCCTGAAAAATGGAGCCATTGACCTCACTGTGCCAAGTTATCTCTGGCAAGTCCAACATGTAAAACAGCAGCTAATCCTTCTGATGCCACTTAAATATCTCAGGGGCAGGGTGGGGAGGAAAAAGCAACTCTGGGTTTCTAAGGCTCTCAAAGATTAACAGCTACTCCAGTGTAAAAGTATTTGAATTGCCTTTACTGTTACTTAATTTCCATGCTCACAAGACTATACTGTGTTTTTCTCAAGCTTCTTGTTTCAGGAAATGCTGTTATCTTTGACCTATCCAGTGACATTTACCATAGTAAAGTCCTGAAAACACTTTTTATCTTACACGTAGTACAGCAATGGGACACAAACTTACTTTGTAAGCTAATGGACAATAGGGAGGCATTTTACACAACATCGTGGAAGCCTGCCCTTTATATTACTTAATTTTTTAGACATTACACATTTCAGGGCTGGGCTTTTCAAGGGCTAATAAAAGTTATTTCCTGATATTTAGCTCAACAAATTAAACTTGAGCTATTAGTTTAGCTGTACTATCTCAAATTCCCCAGTTGAAAATATTGTTAGGTGTCTAGATTTAAGCCTTTATATATATATTAAAGTAAAATAAGAAGTGAAAGCCAAGAAATAGTATAACTGGTGACACTGTTACAACCACGAACACGAATGTATCTGGAGCACTTGTTCTCTACAAATGCCTTCTCTTTCTGCAGGAATCTACTGGCATGTGTGGAGATAACATTCCAGCATTTTTCATGCTGTTCTGCAAGCTGTGTATTTTATGAGAAGCTAGTAATACTGGAGCCAGGGGGAGAGGGAAGGAGTAGCAACATCTGGGAAGACATGCCTCTAACCACATCTGTCTTATAGCCAAGGCCAGTGACCCCGAGCTCTGGAAGAGAAAGTTCCAAACATTCACTCATTATCAGCTACTTTGCCAAAACAAAGGCCTGTGCTTCAGCAGTCTGGGGAAAGAAGATAATCCAAGAGTAATTATCAGGAACTTCACTACTTAAGGGATTTTTTTGATCCGCAAGGTAACACATGCTACTGTAAGGAAAGCATCAGTTTTAACTTATAGTGGATGTTAAAGGAGTTTAAGTGGCAGCAAAAGCTCCAGGAGTCAACACCTAAGGGACTTGCCAGTTTTGCAGTAACAGCAAGAGCCCAAGACCACTGCACATTCCCACACAAGATTCTAGCATTCTGGGGGTGCCCAGCCTCTCAGAAACATCATGAACACAAAAAGAATAATGTACAACATTTTATTACAAAACTGTTAAAAAAGTAATACAATGCAACAAAATACTACAAAATAGAAGATCAGCTATTAAGCTACCTTTGTTTTACTTAGCTGAAAAGGAACACCTGGCTATCAGTCACTGAATTTCAATAAAACCATTAAATATGCAGAAACAGCAGAAACATTCAACAACTTTTTTTTTCCAAACCAAACTGTAGCAGCCCTTGGCTACTGCTTACATTATAAATTGAAGTCTCCCTACAAAGAACCACATTACCTATACACAATTCTGTACAGATTTTTATACTGAAGCTAACAATGAGCTGCACTTGAGTTCACATTCTTAGCAAAGTATTGGATTCTGAGCATAAATCTTTACAGCAGGACATTCATTTATTCTTCATCCTCATCTTCTTCCTCTTCTTCCTCCTCCTCTTCCTCTTCCTCCTCCTCCTCCTCTGGTTCTGCTTTCTTCTTCGATCCTGCAGGCCTACCTGGGCCCTTTTTTCCTGCATCACTCTTGCTCTTGGCACGATATGCTGCAATATCCTACAAGAAAAATGCTTTTAAGTTGCTAGCAAGAGAACACTGAAAACAAATCTGTATTGCTTTGGTATTTCAATACTACTGTACTGCACAGGTCAGATACAGTGCATGCAAAAAATTTCCACCTTGGGACTTTCATGCTTAAATCTTTAAGCAAAAGAACATGCAGTGCAGACAGTCTGAATAATCTTATGACCATGGTGCTTTGGAGTCTGAGTATAGTTATTTTAGCAAGCAGGTGACCTGTTTTCTGGTAGTAAGGCATCTTACTGGTAAAATCTCTAGACATGCAAAACCCACATCCAGGTTCACTGTAAGGGTTCCAGATACCTGCCCTGCCACACCTTTCCATGTCTTCTAAAGCCTGACAGAAGCTGACAAAGTGCCCCATATGGTGTGGGTGCAAGACACAAGTCACATATTTACAGTGAGCCCCACAACTTTGTTTTATTACTTTCACTGTACCTTTTCATACTTCTCCTTTAGTTTTGCAGCCTTCTGTTCATATGGCTGTTTATCTTTGGCCGACTGTTCAGACCACATTTCACCTAATTTCTTTGCTGTATCTCCAATAGACAAGCCAGGATGTTCATTTTTGATTTTCGGACGGTGTTCAGAACAGAAAAGGAAAAACGCAGATCTACATCGAGAGACAGTGATTTAAGTTAAGTATCAAGCTATTAGAACTAATACTTTTTTCTGTGTAGGGAGAGGGAGTCAGAAACACTCACGGTGGTCTTTTAGGAGCGTTGGGGTCTTTTTTCTTCCCCTTCTTCTCGCCTTTGGGAGGAACATAGTTTTTCATCTCCCTGTCATAACGAGCTTTGTCTCCTTTAGCCATTTCTTCAAACTTTCCTTTTTCCTTGCTTGACATTGTCTGTGGACACACGGAGGAGAAAGAAGAGTCTGGATGAGATAAAGCAGCTACTGACCCACTAACGCCTAAGCAGCAGCTGCTACCCGGGATCTTTTCCCAGCAGTCCGCAGCAGAGGCGGGGGCTGGCCCGGCAAGAGCTCAGCACGGCTCGGCCCGGCCCCGCTCACCTTCCACCGCTCCGAGCACTTCCGCGAGAACTCTGCGAAGTTGACGGACGAGTCCGGGTGCTTCTTCTTGTGCTCCTCGCGGCACGTCTGCACGAAGTACGCGTACGAGGACATCTTGCCCCGCGGCTTATTGGGGTCGCCTTTGCCCATGGCGAGGTCGGCGGCGGGTCCCTGCGGGAGGAGGCGGGTGGGGA
>VWZV01006843.1:237638-250571 GCA_013397155.1 Irena cyanogastra
GCCCCGGCCCTCCCCGCCGGGGCTGGAGCCGCCACCGCCCTCCCGGCCCCACCCGCCCGCTAGGAATCCTCCCCTCAGCCTGGGCATGCCGCCCGCCCGCCGCGGGAGCCCCTCGCTGCCTCTGCGCCCAGGACCGCCGCTGGTGTCCGCTCCTTCCCGCTCCCCCTCCGTCCCCCCGGCGCGCTGACGCGCCGCGGGCGCGCGGGCCTTGCCTGGCTGAGCGGAGCGGGCGGCGCGGGGCTCTGCTCCCTCAGGTGCTGCTGCCGAATGGTGCCCGGCCGCGCACTTACCGCCTCTTGTTTTCCGCGGCACTGCCCGCCACAGCAACCCGACCCGCGGCGCCCGAGAGCCCGCCCCTCGCCGCAGCCCATTGGCTGCCGCGCCAGTTCAAACTGGCCGAAGCTCCGCCCCCTGGCTCAGAGACCGGACGGGATTGGCTGTCTGCCGCTCTGACGTCAGCGGCCGAGCTACTCCCGGGCTAGGTCGAGCGCGAGGGTGTCGTTGGCGCTCATACCCGTTGGAACCGGTTGGGGTGAGGAGAGCGGGGGGGCGGGGCTGGGCGGAGCGCGCTGGGCGTTGATTGGGGGAGAGGGACGTTTTAAAAAACCGCGGGGGCCCCCGCCATTGGCCGACGGAGGCTGCGGCCGATCTGATTGGGCAGGGTGCGGGGGCTGCAGCGTGGTTTAAAAATACAAAGGAAGCGGGTCCGGCAGCGTACCGGGCTCTGCGTCCCTCAGCTCTGCCTGCCCGGCTCGGGGGCGGCCGAGGCAGCAGCGCCACCATCTCCCTCCGTCCTTCCCTCCGTGGGGCGGGGGTCCGGCGGGCAGCAGCGGCTGGCTGTAAAACTGGGTTGAAAGTTGAGTTTCGGCGCCCAAGCGAGCCCCAGTTTCTAGGGGCCTCCGAACCGGCCCGGCCCGGCCCGGCCCGCCCCGCCGCGGGGTAGGGGCTGCGGTGGTGCCCGCCCCCGGCTGCAGCACGGAGGGAGAGTGTCTAGTTTGTAGCGATCCCTGGGCAGAGAGAGCTCCTGTTCCCCTCTCCCGTGCTGGAGGGGTCTGGAAGAGCTCGGGGCTGCTTGTGAGAGGTGGGTTCCCCCACTCAGGCCGGGGCAGAGGCACTGGCGCTGAGAAGGGAAGGGGTCGGCTCTCCGAGCTTTGTGCTCTCTGTAAAGTGCAAGCTGCAGCAGTGAGAAGCCTGGGACCCAATCTCGGTCGAACTGAGGTTTTAATGCAAACCACACCCGTGGTTTGTATTAATGCTTTCAAGTGTACCACTAGCAGCAAATCTGGCCCTCTGGGTTTGGGGAGAAAACAAGTTTCCGTATAGTAACTTATACTGCTATGTCACCCCGGACTACATTATGCTGGTTTTGCTGACGTTGGCTTTCTTCTGTCTGATTGTTTTCATGCAATTCTCTACTTTAGGTGACTAGTAATCTAAGTGGTTTTTAGCACTTATTTTTTCAGGTGTAGTTTATAGCCTAGTGAGAAGCAGGTTATAACGTTGTTTACTGAAGATGCAGTGCCTTCAGTAGAACTTTAATCAGGTTAACCTTCCTCAATGGTAAGAAAAAACAAATCCCTAAGCTACGTGAGAGTATTGAGTAGCTGCAGGTGTGAGAGTGGTCAATGTCTTGATCTCCAGTCTCCTCGATTCGGAGTTGCTCAGTATGAGAAGACCTTATCAGGTACAGTTCTTCAAGCCTTTCTTCTTTCCCTTCTGACAGGTTCACATGGAACAGTTCGCTAATGTGGTAGTAAATGCCTCCTTTATCTCTGTTTCCTTTTAAGCTTTGTGTGTTTGCCCGAACTGCAGCCCTAAAAGCCAAAATCCACTCCAGAAGAGGGTAATTGAGAGGTAAATTAACAGAGCAACCCACAGATTATGCATTCCCTCTGCAGATGTCAAAGCCTTCACAAGGCAGTTATCCAAAATCTTGTATCAGTTCACTTATGCGGCTGTTACTTTTGATAGTGTTTAGCATACAAATAAAGGTTAGCCTTCCTTACCTCCTAAAATAAACATTTACATGGGGAATGTTTCATGTTCTGGTTTGGGCTTGTTATTACTGTATTCCACTGCTTCTCTGTAGCAAATTAAGGTTCTCAGTTCTGTGGTATTGAGTTCTATGTATCTATCCACTTTGCAGAGTTGGTTTGTCATGTGGCTTTAACAATGCCTCTACTTCATATTTTACATGGAAAGCACTATTTTTTTTTGATGAGTTAAGCTGCCAGATGGGTCACTCATTTACTTTGTGGTAAACCACCTCTGTATGACAGCTTCTTGTTCTAGTTAATAAAGCAATTGTGTAAAAGATGGTAGAATTTCACAATACTGTTGTGTTCTGAGTGAATCGTAGTACAACCATTGGTATCTGTGGTGTAAAAGCATTCCTTGCTAGCCAGACTGACCTAGACACTCTGTCAGTTATTAGAGGGGAGAGGGGGAAAAAAAGCTTTAGGTAAGTTTTATTAACAGTTTCACTCTTTTAATATTAATATAGCACATTCGTGGAAAAAATTACCTTGGAACAGTCTTTGGAAATTTTGTGATGTAACTGCAGTAAGGCTTCTGCTGTTGCATCTGTTTTTATATCTGCTCTAAGAATGTGAAGAAAATTATTGTGGAAAAGCAGGTGGGGTGAGAAAGTGTACTTATTGCTATGGGAAAAAATGAGATCTGCCTTTCAAATGATTTAATCAAATGTTTTAAGAAAATCTAAAGATCTAATTTCTTTCTTACCTAGAAAAGAAAGCTTTTGTACACTTTACTAGACCCAAAGAGTGTTACATCATGCTCTCTCATACAACACAGGGCACATAAGAAACCAAAGTAACATCTGTCTGTCTTTCAACAAGGAAGGCAGTATTGAGAATTTTCCATGCTTGAACATGATAGTGGAAGCTTCCCACAGCAGTGCCCATGCTGAAAGCCCCACCACACAAGAATGCTGATGTTAGGATCTTGTCATTCCCAAAGCTTCCTCTCAGTGCCCTTGTGCCTGGAAAAGCATTTCTCTGCTTCCACAATAAGCTGTCACTGTTTTTCATTGCTCCACACTGTTCCTTTTCAGACAAAAACACAATTTCTGTCTCCAGAGATTCAGCCACTGTTAGTCTTCTAAAGCAGTGATCTGTGCAGTATTGACTTTGGTCGGTACGCGTGGTTAATTTATTAAGCACATGTGCGTGACAGTTGTGGGGAAGAAGCACAAACTCCAGGACTTGGAGTTACTTCAGTGTGAATAATTCTGCTCATGAAATGACTCTTAGGTTTTATAGCTCCCTGGCTTTGAGCCCTTCTGAGTTTCTAATCAGCTCCACAATTTGGGGTGCTATTGTTAACTCGGCTTAATCTTCAGTAAACTGCAAGTGAGGAGAGATAAGCAATGAGGCTAGAAATGCTGGCTAGAAGGTGGAGAAAAGACCAGATGGGTGAGACCAGGTTACAGAGCCGAGAAATGGATTTAAAGAAAAGTAGTATGTCATGGACAACAAAAATGTGTGATGGCAGCGATACTGCTTTCTGTCATACTCTGTCTCTTGGCTTCTGTGGGCTGCTTCTAGAGCTTTTCTGGATAGTTGAGTCAGTGTGGACAAAGCAAGGGAAGAAAGGAACAAAGGCCTTTTATTTGAATTAAATCATCAGTGGATCCGTTACAACAGATCCTGTTCAGCTGAGGAGATTGCAAACTACAGTTGCATGACCTTAACTCTGACCAAACTTGCATTCTGGTGTATTTATGTAGTGATGCTGTCAGTTTTAATTCAGTCAGTTGGATAAGGAAGCTCTGCCGTCACTTCCCAGAAAATCTACTAGCCAAATTCCTGTATGGAATATGCTTTAATGTAGCCTAATGGCAGTCTAATTCTGCTTTGGAAAGTTATCACTCTTGATTGATAGGCAATTTCTTCTTCTGGACCTGAAAAATCAGTGGAGGAATAATAAATGTGAGGTAAAACTGCTTTTGGTTTTAATCAAACCAAACTTCACTAATAGTGATGGAAGATGTTGAAAGAAAGCAAATTTAGCTTTAATCAGCAGGTTTTTTTGTTACAGAAAAAAAGATTAAAATTCAAGACACAAAAAGCATTTAAGTAGGTCACTGCTTTGAAAACCCTTTTAATGTGAATTACAAAGTCTACAGACAGCAACAATGTTTTAGGCCTGTTTTTTGTGAGCATCTCTCACTGGATATATGATGGGAGCTTTAGGATGAAAAGCAAAAATCAAAACTATTTAAGCTACTGTTTACCTAAGTTCAACAGAAAACTTACTTTGTTGTAGTGTTCCAGTTATAAGCAGCTATTTTCTCTGTACTTTGATAAAAGCACATAATTGCTGCTGTCTAAAAGTTTACAAAGTTGTTATTTCTGTCTATATCTTAAAGAATTGCATTTAAGATAATGTATTAGAAGTTCAGTTTTTCTGGTGTTGTATAACATGTAAATAATATGTATGTTGTAAAAATGAAATATATTTACCCTTTAAACATTAGGGTTTTATTATGTGGGCCATTGTAAAGCCTGCATAACCAGTTAAGCAGCTCATAGGCAAATGCAGCTTTGTTAGTTACACCAGGCTGGGTTAGTCTGAAAGCTCAGGAGGAGTTTGTTTTGACTTTGTGCTGTGTACCCAATACCTAAAACAAAGGCAGCCTGCATGAGACACTATCCAGGACAGCTGCAGAGCAAAGGCTGAAACTGCAGTGGTCATATGTTAAGAAATAAATACAACAAATCTCTTCTGGTACTAACACAGATAATATTAGGAACAATAGCAATTCCTGATCACAATAATTGTTACCTGAACTTTTTCAGTCTTAATTTGACAATAACTTTTTTTACATTGAGTTTACAAGCTTCTAACTTTTTTTAAAAATTTTTTGCTTTTTTATTCACCTGGCTTTCACTCACTTTCTTGTTTATTCAAAGTAATACTCATACAACATTCTCCCCTCAAGATATTTAAAAATTTTCTTTGTTTTGATATACTCCTAATCCCTTTTTACAGGTATGAGAAGAAAGCAGCCATTTGTCTTTATATGTTGGATACTTTCACTAAATAAGGCAGCTTAGAGGGGCTCTAAAATGTGGATAGCCCTTATTTACAGCAAGAATATGATTTAAATGGCTAAAAAGACTTTATATTCTTCTCTCCTCACCTCCAAACTCTTCCAGTGTTGGTAAACTTTGGTACTTTGCCTGGAACATATACACAACTTACTCTTAAGAAATGAAATTTAATCACCCATAAAACTGTTCTGTCTTTTGTGAATTGGAGAGCACAATTTTTGACCTTTTTTTCCTCCTTCTAAGCTGTAAGACAAAGGGTTGGACTGCATCTGGCCCTGGAGGTGTCACATCCAGTGAGGACATCCAAAGAGGTTGTAGTCACAGCCCAGCTTCTGAATGGTCTTGTTTGACACTAGCTGCTGGTGCTTGCTGCTGCCAGAATGAAGTCCCTGTCAACCCATGGTGACTTACCAAACCAAACAAATACTGACAAACCAGAATGCTTTGTTGTACTTTTGTCCAGTCTAAGGGACTGTTTCCTTCTGTGGTCACGTGGGCTAGAAACTTAAAATGAGGCTGAACCTGACAGCAGAATCCATTTGCCATGTCACTGCAGCTCTAAAGTCTTCTGGGAAAGAGAAAGAATAGTGGGAGCTGACATCGCTCTGTGTCACGGGCTGCAAGAGGAAGGAGCCAGGAGGGATAAGCAGGTTTGTCTGGTAACAACCAAGTACCTTGTAAGTACTGTGATATTCATCAACATACTGGTCTTTGTCTTGCATCCAGGTAGTGGAAAACCTTAAATTAATTTCAATGGGTCTCATTAAACTTAAATGGATCTCAAGTGTTGGTCGTGTGGTATGCATCCTGTGCCGTTGTTAATGTAGACATTGTTGGGAGAATAATTTATTCTGTTACTTCTGGCAACTAGTGCTGTGATATGTGTCATAGAAATGACCGCAGGATGCATAGGTGATCTGAGACTACAAAGAAAATGCTCATGAAGTTTTGAATTTGTTGATTGATCAGTCTCATTTTTAGTCATGGTTCCCATAGGATTTTCCAGCAACTGGTGATATAAATGTATCATTTCCTTACAGCACCCCATGGCATACCCTACTCTATACTGCTAAAGAACTTTACAGTAACAGGGGAGGTTGTTTCACAGCCCTTATGCTACTAGAAAATGTGTCTCTGTGTGATACCAGTCAAAAGCTAATGCTTCTACTCCAGAGCCCCAATTCTTGTGGAAAAAAAAAAAAAAACCAAACTTGAAGTTTGATAATAAACCTGTGGGGCAATGGTTAATCCTCATCACTTAGTGTGACCATGTGTGAAGCAGAAGCTCTCCCTAAGTATTGGCAGAGATAAGCGCTTGCTGCAAATGAAAAAGAATCAGAGAGTGGCACAGTTCTGCATTTGAAGAAATAAACGCAGCAATTTCAAGTTGTTCACTGTCAGTGATAGGTTTGCTTATTCAAAGCTACATAGAAACTAAATAGCAGCCCAAAACATGTCTCTTCCAGTTTTCAAAAGTTGAAAACCAAAAGCATCTGTATCTGTAAACTCTCAGTGTAAGCCTTTAAGAGAGAAACTACCTTGATGAATACACTCCAGTTCTAAGGCTTGATCATGTTGTGCAGTTTTTATGTCACTACACTTTATACTACTGAATAGCATTTATATGATGTTAAATTGTTTTAATATGTACAAATACTAAAAGCAGATAGCTTCTCATTTTCTAGTAAAGGTTCACTTTGTAAAGATATGATTCATTTTTGAACAGATTTTCATGATGTAATTAGAAACAGATAATCATGCAACAAAGAGGTGAGAGCTATGAGATAAAATATGATTATTTTCCTAATTCTGATATAATTTACATGATGATGTAAAATCTTGCTCCAGTAGTCACTTCTGGAGAGAGGTAAATATTTTTTTTAGTGCCTGTGAATAGCTGTAGTAGCAAAGTTGGGTCTCATTTGTGGTGTTTATAAAGTTAATAAATATTAACAACCAAAAACCTGGATAAAGAAAAAAACCAAAACACCAACTTCTAAGCCCATATTTGTTTAAAACCTTTAATGTTGAAACTGGAGGGTGAGGGTCTCTTTTTAGTGTTCTGTGGTTTGGCAACAGTTTTACAACAACTGTAAAGGCTAGAAGCTGAGACTCTAATATTATCTTTCAAGTAAAGAAGTTGAGGTTTAAGAGCATTAAAGATGAACAGCAATATCTAATGAAGATGCAGTGCTTTTGGTCAGCTGGCCTGTATTGGACATGAATAATAGCAGTAGGTACTACTCAAACATAGGAAGGTAGTACATTCTACTTGGTGGCCGTTTTTGGTGACAAACTTTGCAAAACATTTTAGCCAATCCTCTTCCCATAATACTTCTCAGTTAAGGGTTTATTGTCAAGTAATATCAATAATTACCAAAAAAACCAACTGCAGTTTAGAACTATTGTTATGCTTGAGTTTGTTGGAATATAAGCCTATCTATATCTTTTACCCAGAAGGAGCTCTGCAGGAGGTCAGGAAAGCATTAAACCCCAAATGCACATGTAATTTTATTTATTTTATTAATATAAAAGTCTGCATTAATATCAGACTATGTTGTTTTAACTAAGGGAATCAAAGTATCTAACTGATGGTTTGGTGGAAGAAGTGTTCACCTGCTCCCAAGAGGCACTTAAAACCTGCTGTTAACTTCAACAAGAGCTAGGTCAGACCTAGAGATGGTTATAACTGTACTGCAAAGACAAGGGCACTCAAAGAGGCTCTTAGGGCTACAGAACTTTGCTATTTTCCTTTCTGTAAAAGGAATCTGTATCAGAAGAGGACATGATGGTGTAACAGAACCCTGCAGTTTCTAAGATCCTCTGACAAAACCGTGAAGATGGTGTAGTATGTGTTATACAAAGCAAGAGGTTAAAGCCATTGTCAAATCTGAATTTCTATAACAAGAAAACAGTAGCTTGCAAAATGCAAGACTGTAGCACAGAGTATATACAGTGCTTTTTATGGTATCAAGAGTGCATTAGAGACCAGCAAAATCTACTGAAAAGATATGACAGTTTATCTTACAGGGAAAAAAAAATCTGAGCAAGTTTTTTATTTAATTTCAAAGGATTGAAAAATAATTCTTGAGCAATATACTATATTGGTCTATTACTAGTAGTTAAATTTTTACTGCATTACACAAAACCTCTGGGGGTGATACTTTTCCACAATATGGTTCAGATAGCTGCTTTACATTTCTGAAGAGCATGAGTGATGATTTAATGGAGTCTCTTTCTAACTGTGTGATCTCATATAATGTGAAACAAAATGTTAATCAAAGCAACCTGGATGAACAAGAGATCAGTGGCTGTAAAACAAGCAGCTAGAGGTGCACTTGGGTTGAGTGGAGGCTTCTGAGGAGGAGGGGTGTTGAAACTGAAGGGTACCTAAGGCAAAGCTAGAGTTTGGCTTCTCTGCTTCTGTGTGGTCATTGTGTTTGAGCTCCCTCTCCTAATTCATCCTTCAAGGTTTAAGTCCACTAATGAACATTTGTCTAGTACATTTAACAAAGAACATAACATAATTTTTGCACATAAGAGCGATGCCTTCTACCAGAAGATCCTCTCATGCTTCCTGTAACTAATGGCTTATTGTGAAAGAGAATTTGCATTAAGGGGAGTGTATTACAAAACTTTAAAGCTTTTACAGTACATGGGTTTATCAGTTTTAATACTAAATTATTCTTAAAATGTGTCATTTTGGACCTTCTTAACTGCTTTACATCTTTTAATAAAAGCCTTTGTTATATATATACTTTCATACATCTTGAGTTTCCATTGTACAAGGCCGGATGCTTTTAAAAGAAAGACTGGATTCAGACCTGGAAATAATTCTAGTTAAAGTTATGATTTTTTTTTTCTATTACTGTACCTCTTGAACCATATACAATAAGGTCTACGTGTACTAATACAGGTTAGGTTTTGTCATACAATTAATTATCTGAAATTATATTTTAACTATCCTAGCCTAAAACATGTAAAGAAGTAAAAAAAAAAAAAACCCAGTCTGTAGGCAAGTTCCAATATTGCTATGCTTTGGGTCTATGCTTTAACAAATTTGGACAATAAATTGGAAGCAGGGCAACAGGCAGTAGCAGGTTAGGTGATGCTGGGGTGGGAAAGGAAAATGAGGTATTAAAAAAAATTCAGAACAAAAGAAAATTAAAAAAAAGAATAGCACTTGTTTCTGGTAAGGAAGGAGACACTTGGTCACTGTTTTTTATCACAGATTGTGTTTTTATTAAAATGACCAGCATGCGTGATGGAATTCACAGAATTTTTCAAGTGTTTTAAAGGAATCTTTTTTCACTACAGTAGTTACAATACATAACAAATAAAATGTGCATTTGCTGAGAAAAATGTATACCAATAGTTTTCCTTATTATTCCTTTTGCTAACAGGACAATTTCAGGTGCTGAACACAAGTGCACTAATGTACTCTTGGACTTCAAGTGAATGGTACTTGCTGGGGAAGGGAATCATCCTCTCCAGCTGAACTTTATGCCATGGAAATGCATACCAAGTTGCAAGAGCCACATTTATCTTCCAGGATTGATTACTAGTAATGAGTTTGCAATGTGCTTGCAATATATATCCAAGGTGCTGTATCTGATTATCATTCTTCTCTCTCAAATTACAAAACACATCAATCAAAAGCTAACAGGAGCTGGGACATATGGCATCTCAGAGAAGAACAAGCTGCTGGGCTCCCACCTGTGCCTGGCCTGCCTCGGTGCCAGGAGGGGCCACTGAGTCCTGCTGACTTCAGAGCCTGGGAGCTGTGAATTCAGACTTTTTGGGATGCTGTAGCTCCTGCTCTTTCTGCATGTCACTTACAAGTCATCCATGCTGTGTTCTTGGCACCCCCGAGGGATATAGATTACTGCTGCCTTCTGTACTACTCAGCTCTGCTGTGAGTACCAGTGACATGTCATGTACAGGGTAGTTGGTTTGGAGCTGCTGTTTCCTTTGAACTGATTTAATTTTTGAAGTTTAATCAGTATATGGTTGCAATGCCACATGTTTTTACGTTTACTTAAAATATGTCCCCATACATGCTTTATTTATATCTGAATACTTACGGTAGCCAGTACTAGAGTTTATGTTTAAAAATTTTAATTTTAGACAACATACTCTACAATGATTTTTCTATTTCACATAGCCCAAGCTTCATGAAAGTTTGCAAATCCATTTTGTAGTAAGTAAGCACCATACTGTCTGATAAGCCTACATAGCTGCAGCTCTTTGTATTTTTCATCCCACGTGTGATGCAAGATTAAAAGTGACATGATTTCTTTGTTACTGTAAGCAGGCGTTCATGCCAAATGAGGTGGTCATCCCCAGTCACAGAGTCCTGCCCTTCCACTGCACCATCCTGTGTGCTGGGGCATCCTGCAACTGAGCAGTAAAGCAGATCAGGCTTAAATCTAAACTATTATTCTTGTTGCTAGCCTAATTGTAACCCAATAGGGTTTGCTGTGCAGCCACAGAAATGTTTTTATGAGCACAAAGAGGCACAGGGCACAGGTGTGAAAAGGAGCAGCTTACAGCAGAAACAGAACCATCTTTCTAAATCCCACGACTCTCTTATCGTGACCTAATAATGAAACTATGATACTACTTTACCTGAAATTACACTTATAAATTAGCATCTTGGCAAGCACGGCTGGGTAACATAATCAGGCTTTTAACTGCTCCCAAACTGTACAAAGAGGATCAGAAACATTTAAAATGCACAAGTGATCTTTCCATCAAACCAAACCACAGCAGCCAGACCCAGACTGACATCTTTTATACTCACAGTAAGGTCAAATCCATCTGAAAAAAAAAAAAAAACGGACCTCAAAAGACATAGTCCAAGAGTCTAGAAATTGCTATTCATGACCCAGATTTCCACTGAAGAATTCCTGGAACTCACTCTTCTCTCACTTTTGCTGGATTTTAATGTCCGCTATGATTGTTATTAGGGGTTTTGTTTTTTATCTTAACATTATTACAGTTTTTGAAAGTTTGAAATCACAAGAAACTCAAAAAGTGAGTTTGCTGCCTGAGACTGCTCAGCAGCAGAGTGTGGAATTAAACCCCTGGGTATTGTACAGTCTTCAGGCTGGCTGATAACAAAGCAGCGTTCAGTATTTTTTCCAACTCTCCTCCTATTCCCCTCACTAATTACTAAAACGTGCCTCGCGGATAACTGCTGTGACTTTATGCTCAGTGTAGCTTCAGTTACTGTATCCTTCATTCAACTGCGACAGTGGGACCTACCCTTATTCTCTAATACCAGGTTACGCAAACAGATTAAGGAGCCATCTGCAGCACAAACCGAAACTGCTCTATAATCGTGTTCCCGGCTCACGCAGAACTTTGGCTTACGCAGGATCTGTGTCTCCTTGAATTATTCACCAGCCTCCCTGCTACTCCTCTCCTTCTTCCAGCTGGAAACGCACAGCAAGCGATACGGTCAAATATTTCAGCGGTTAAATCATTGCGCTTTGAGCACGCTCAGCTCAGATGCCGTTTCTGAGATTTAAAGGAATATTTGCGGTAGTTCAAAGAGAAAGCAAAACCTCTCCCTTCCTTGTTCCTCCTTTGAATGTGCTTGAAAGGACAGCAGATCGAAGCTTGCTGCTTTTGCCACTCTGCTGTCAACAGCTGAGTTGTTAAATGATTTCATGCCAACGCATCTCTTATGTAGCTTTGTAAAGCCTCAAAACTAAAATTACCTGCCTTTGTCAAGTATTCTCAGAGTATCTATTTTACCTAGTCGTGTGCACAGCAAGGTCTTGGTCCATCACTAGCGAAAATAATTCTGCATTCTCAAGTTTTTTCTGTTGTTCAAGTCACCTTTACTAACAAAAAGTCCTTTTAAATGACAAAACTGGAAACTCGCACTGTAAGTCGCCTTTGTCTTCAGAGGGCTTTGCTACAGGAACGGAGGACGGAGCCCTGACTACGTGTGTTGTAAAAGCAGCTCTAACAAAGGCGGGAGCTCTGCTTGTTTTCTGCCGAGAGACGCAGAGCCGGCGGCTGCGCTGCGGCTCCCGGGGAGCTGCCTCCCGCAGGCAGAGGGGCAGGAGCGCCCGGACAGAGCCCGCCCACCCTCTCCGGGCGGCAGGAGCCGCTGCCAGCCATGGCCGACAGTAAGCGGAAAAAAAGGAGGTAGCGAGGCAGGGAAGAAAGAGGCCGAGACGGAAGGCAGGAGATAGACGATCCGGAACGAGCAGCCCAAGCAGTGCCGGCTCCGGCTAAAACACTAGAGCGAACAGGGGGGAGCCGCTGCGGCACAGCGAGGCGCCGCCGAGAGCCGGGAGGAGGCGGGGAGGCTGCCGGCCCCGCGTCGCTAGGAGCGCGGGTACGCGCTCGGCCGTGCCTGCGGCAGCCCCGACCCGCGACACCCTCCGGGGCCGCCCTTTCACATCCCACGGCGGAGCCGCCGGAGAGGCGCGGGAAGGGGGGAAAAGAGAGGCTGACGCACGGGGCTTTCCAGCGGGCCCAGTTTCCAGACGGGAGGGAAAGGGAGCGGAGCGGGAAAAAGAAGCAGCCGCCGCAGCGTGTCCTGCCCCCCGCCGATGCCTCGGCCGCGCTCCCGCCGCCGCGCGGTCCCTCGGGCGATGCGGCCGCGCCGGCCGGGCCAGGAACTGCGCTTCCCGTGGGGCCGCGCGNGGGCCGGGCAGCTGTGCTGCCTGCGGGAGGAAGGGGAGCGATGCGGCCGCGCCGCCGGCAACGCCAGCTTCAGCAAGCGCATCCAGAAGAGCATTTCGCAGAAGAAGGTGAAGATCGAGCTGGACAAGAGTGTAAGTCCGCGAGGGGAGGACGCGCCAGGGCAGCCGGCGGGGCGGGGGGGCAAAACCGGGCG
>VWZV01006843.1:250578-325478 GCA_013397155.1 Irena cyanogastra
GGTAGCTCGCTGCATCTGTGTCTTAGTTGGTTGGGTGACTTTTAATCGAGTTTAGTGGGGAAGGAGGAATGTTTGGCGGCGGGGAAGTGTTCGTTCTCCCTTCCCACCTCTTTTCCGTAGCACGGCCGAGTTTGGCTGGCGCGGCAGGAGCACTGTCTGAAAGTCCCTCCGGGCGGGGGGCAGTGCCCGCCTTTCCTGCCTGCTCCTGGGGTCCCCTCTAGCCCCAAGAGCCTGGGAATCGACTGCGTGTGCCCCGCTGTAGCCGGAGCGTGGCTAAGCGTGGCCGGGAAGCGCCGCTGGTCAGCGGAGCGGAGCCTGCATGGCTCCCGGCGCGCTAGTTTGTCTGTGTTGCTGGCGAGGGCCGCGCTCGCTGCCCCGCCTCGTGTTGCAGCGCCGCACGTCTCCCGTGCCGCTTTATCTTCCGCTCGGCAGCCATCGGGCCCCGCGCAGCGCAGCGCGGCTCGGCACGGCCGGGCAGGGCGGGGGCCGGCCGCCTTCCAGCGGGGTGGGCTGCCCGGGAGCCAGGAGAGCGCCCGCCCTCGCCGGGTGCCGCGGGAGGGCAAGGCGGGCTACAGCGTGGGGCTGCCGGCGGGAGCGCCCTGCGCCCGGGCCGGGGCTGCGTGCGCCCCGAGAGACCCCGGCCCGGCTCTGCAGCCCGGTCCCTAACGCTGCCCCGCGCTCTCATCTGCCCTCGGAGCACGCGGACCTGGGCATTCCGGGCTGGCACGCGCCGAGATCTCCCAAACCCTGCGGATCCCCACGAAAGGCAAACTTGTTAAAAAGAAAGAAAGTAAAAATAAGTGTGTTGCGTGACCACGCCGGGTAGCGGAAGTAAAACAAGGAGGGGAGGATATAGCTGGGGGAATGAGAGCCGTGTCTTAGCCCTGCAGAGAAAGCTGAAAGCTTGTTTTTTTGTTTGCGTGCTGGCCGGCCCCCGCGGTGCGATGCGCGGCGGCAGGGAGGGAGGGAGGGAGGAGGGCTGTGCTGCGTGGCTCCACAGCCTGGCACTGCTGCATCGGCCGATTGCAGCATTTCAGCGAGCTCGGGGCCCAGCCGGTGGCAGGGAGCTGTAGCGCAGCGCACTCTCCATTTAGTAGAAGCCAGCAGAAAAGCTTCCTCAGCCCATTTAATGTGGCCGTGAGTGCTTAAGGGTTGTGTATCTACGTGCACTTTAGTCTGGGAGATACACTGCGTGGGTTTGATTGAAAGATGCCGTTTTATTCTTCTAGGCAAGACATCTGTACATTTGTGACTTCCACAAAAATTTAATTCAGAGTGTGAGAAATAGAAGAAAGAGGAAAGGCAGCGATGATGATGGTGACTCACCAGTGCAAGACATCGACACTCCAGAGGTAGCTGAACAGTTTTTGTTTGTTTTTTTTTTTTTTTTTTGAGTTATTGTGTTAAGCTTCTTAATGACATCAAGTCTGCACCAACACCACTCTCCCACTTTTACACCTTACCTTATGTGTGGGAAAGGGAAGATTCTTGATTCACACTGTTCTTAATATAACAGAATTCAAGTGAATTTTGAGGCATGTTTTCTGATTAAATGATGCAGAGTACAATGAACAAGAGTCTCTATTTTTAGGTGTCTGATGGTTCTCTCAGAAATCTACTGTTTTCAGCTTCTTCCTCCTTAGTGCTTTGCCACATACCGTCGAACTCTTATCTGTTGGAGGAGCTGACACCCCGAAGGGAATTGCACATAGTGTTTGGGGTATAAATGATTCTCTGTCCTGTCCCTCCAAACCTTTCTTTTGTTGCAGATGGTTTTTGACAATTACTCTATTGCCTTAATCACTTTAAACACTGAGAGTTTAATGATGGTAGCTTTGTTTCTGCCCCACTGTGGGGGAAGAGCCGTTTGGAGAGCTCTGCTATGGAGGAGTAGAGTAAAGAAATACGGTGTCTTTTCAACCTGTTTTCTCCAATGCCCACCAGTGAAATCTGACCCATTAAAATAAGGGAATTAAAGCATTCAACTTCTTTCCTAGTGTAATGGGTTGGTCTTGAACATAAGGCTCTTTTTTTCTTACACGTGCTCTGGGTTATTTTTGCTACAACGTTGCTTAGCAGGTGCTCCGCAGTGTGTTAATTTTGAGCAGAGGCTGTTATGCCTACATGGTCCCTTCTGAGAGGGATTATTAAAACTTTCTTCTGAAATTGCTCTGTAAGTGTTAATTTAATGGCATCCTTATGGTTAGCATCTGCAGATAACAGCAAGTAAGTGAGGAAACTTTGTGCAGGAATCTGTGCCTTTAGGCACAAGGCTCCGGTCTGAAGGCTCTGGCTAAGAGGATTTTGGGAGATTGAAAGTAGTTTGATGATGAGTGTCTGTCTGTTAAATATCTGGGATTGTTTCTTGGAAAGTTCTGTCTAAAGCTGGTGCTGTGAGTGACTTCAGGTAGCTCTCTGACACTGTGCAATTGCAGCTCTCCTGGAATCCTGTTTTGTTTTCTTACGCCAGGATTATAAAACATGTCACAACTGATGGATATCTCCAGAACAAGAAAACAAGCTTTTTTTTCTTAACAGGATTATTACACAAAAGAAAACTGTTTTTGAGGAGTGTCAGCTGGCTGTTTGGATAAGGGCAGTATGTTCTTTCTTTGTAATTCCTGTATGCCTTAGATACTTGTTTGCCCTTGACCACCTTTGTTTTCAATTATTACCCAGTTTGCTAAGGAAAAAAGTATCATTCTTCTGAAGAGTTATAAGGCTCTCCTGCTCCGTCTCAGTCATGACCATCTGTACTGCTTGGAAATGATTCCTACAGGAGGAAAAGAAGCTCCTGTGATACTGGTAGCTTCTGGGGCTTGGTGAAAAGCTGCTTCTCATCCTTTGCATGATGCTGCAAGGGTGGCTTTCCCACTGTGGCTTGGGAAGTGTAATTTAATGCCATGTAAACTTCAGAAATGCCAAAGGATACCATCCTTTATCATGCAAGGTGGCCTCACTTCAAGTCTGGCCAGGTTGCCAAGTGTGCAGTAGCACTGCTGTTTTAAGTGTTCTGCAGTGAGGCTGTTAAATGAATGTAAAGCAAAAACCATCAATCTTTCATGCAGTGAATTTGGAGAATACTACTGTAATTGCAACTGACCTAATAGAATTTCTCATTCAGCCTGCTTTTTGGGCTTGCTCTCCCACTCAGTCATCTGATTAAGCTCTCTTAGGTTGTCAGGGAGGATGGGAGGGGTAAGCTGCTGCTGGGAGAAGTGACTGATCAGAGTACATAGGATTCAAAACTGACGGAGTACTGGATTAAGGCTATGTATTTGTATCCCTGAGAGGACTTTGTGTAATTCTCTCAACTGTTGACTGACATTGAGAAAGAATTTTGGACATTTATGCCCATGCACATGACTCCTGCATTGTGCTTGTGTAGCAGGGATATGTTTGGAGAGCAAGAGCAGTTGTTTTCTTTTCTCACCTCAAGCCAAGAACACTTGTGCTCTAGACTCTGTCCTGATTCTAATATGTGTTCTTTCATGGTGCAGATGTCTTTCATGATGCATGGTGTCTTGTATATAATCTATGTAAGATTTAATGGCTGGAATTAAATCCTCTCTTGGGGGAGGGACCTCTCTTGGATCAGCATCTTTATAGATGTTATGTGAAAGTTGCTATTGGGCTTTGTGTTACTGTGCTGGAACTGGGAAGCAAACAAAAAACCCAGAATGGATACTGTCCACAGCTAAAGAGAGATAGAGGCATGCTCAGTAACAACAAAATGCTCTTAAACTGAGCTGGGCTGTTTTCCTTTCTGCTGGAAGGTTTGTTTTTTGTCAAAATGACATCTGTTGAGCTGGCTGTTTACACTTGTATATCTGTGAGTTTCCAAAATGTTTTTGTGAGGCAAACTATTAATGACTGATTTTTTTTTTCGGTTATATTAGATTGTTTTCTTCCCCTTCCCCCTCTTTTCTTCTAGGTTGATTTATATCAGTTACAAGTAAACACACTTCGAAGGTACAAAAGACACTTCAAGCTACAGACCAGACCGGGACTTAACAAAGCACAGCTTGTTGAAGTATGTATGAGTGTTTCCCATAATAGAAAATGCAACTTGCTGTGGCATGTGGTTTTCTATACACTGTTATCCTTGCATAAAGTGCCTATATAATCTGGATTTTAGGAGAACAAAAGGGAGCTGCTTATCTAGCTTCCTTCATTGGCCACAGCTCCTGAGCCAAGTAAATCAAAAGTAAAAGCTCTTTCCAGAGGAGGGGCTCTTAACTTCCAAACGGGGTGTGTGCTGCTTGAAAACACAGTGTTGAGCTGGAGCAGTAAGATGATCTTCATGCCCCTGAATATCACAGAATCATGGATTTATTCTGTCTGTGCATCTATCACAGCCTCGCCTGAAATGTCATGCTGAAAAGAACTAGAAACTGAGAGGTGTCAGTGAAGTTCTGGTAAGGTTCAGGCTGCTTTAAAAAGCTAGTTTCTGCAACCATAGGTTTCTGTATATGTAAAGTACAGAGACCTGAAAAAAACAGGCTTCTATTGATAATTAATTCTGTTAAAAACATTGGAATCTGTTGTCAGAAAGCTGGAATTTTATGGAATTTACTGTTTCTAAAAGTGCTGAAGCTGCATGTCAATACAGCTGTATGTTAGCATCTTTGCTTCACATGAGTGCAATTTTAAAGGAATTTTTTAGTGCTGCAAAGGTGCAGTCACAGCATATTGGTATAAATAAGTGGAAGAGCTGGTGATCTTAGCAGGAAGGTCTAGCTGCTGATTTTTCACTTTTGTGCAGTGATACATTCAGCTGTATTTAAATGCAGACACTGTTTTAATCTCTCCTTAATCTGTGTGGATTAAAAGCAAGGCTCTTGAAGGTATGGGTGATCTCAAGGCTGAACTCTAAAAGAATAGTCCTGCTGCCACTAAGTATAAGAATGCAAAATCGGTCTTCCATTTTCTTATATGTAGGTTAGCTCTTCAATTAGAAGGACTGTGAACTGAAAAAGCACAAGCAGTTTTTTTTCTGCAAAGCTGGTGCTTTGAAGGGTCTGCGTTAGGTACATCTCATATGATACTTGCACTAGGTTATTCCAGTGCTGCATGGTGTGCATGGGCAAAGCTGCTTCTGCCACGTGCTTGATTTGACTGACCTGCAGGTACTTGTGAGCCATAGCTTCCTTAATACACAGTACATTTTATTCCTCATAATCTGTCCTAACATACCATAGACATTGCTCTAGCTGTTACTGAAAGTTCATTTCAAATTACTGTGTCAAACTGCTTCTCTGTGAATGCTTTTGGGGTGGAGTTTAGAAAGCTTCCTAACTTTTTAGTTAGGCTAAACATTTATTCTTATATCCTATGGTGTTTAAGCGAGCAGTCCCATGTTTTTCACTTCATCCTTTTAATCTACCAATCTGGCAAAAAGCCAGAGAACAGATTCAGTTGCAATATTTTGCAACTTTCTTTTAAAGCTGGTATTCATTTTGATGAAGGGAAAGAAAATGACAAGTGATTCAGGAACTGCTTACAGATAGTCATATTTCAATGGTTACAGCATGATGAATTTTCATTGATAGCTTTGTTTTGAAGAGCTGAATGTTCACTTAGAGTTCTGTAGTGATTCTTGTGTCGTGTTAAATGTTTCTGTATGGGATTTGATGTAGACACCACCTCCTAAGGTGAGTGGAGAGCAGTAGCCTCTCATAACTGAGCTGTCACTGCTGATATTCTGTAGTCATTACCTGTTATATTCAAGCTTTAACTGAACAAATGTAATGGTAATCCCACGATCATTCTGATAGCTTTGAGGGGTTTTTTCCCTGAAAAAATTCTCAACTTTTTGCTTTGGAAGTTAGAGGTACAATCTGCTACATTTGGTTCACAGTTATCAGTAAAAGGGTTCCCATTTACCTTTCTATGACTACTGAAGGCTTCTGAAGAGAGGCAACATTTCCTTTTTTTGTAAGCTTCTTAATCAGTCTTTTAAACTTTAATGTAGTACATTTAAATATGAATCTTCAGTTTTTGCATGTAAGAGTGATTATTTAATTTCCTTGCATTCTTCCTTTATAGATAATTGGCTGCCACTTTAGGACAATTCCAGTGAATGAAAAGGACACCTTAACATACTTCATCTACTCAGTGAAGAATGACAAGAACAAACCAGATCTAAAGATGGATAGTGGGATTCATTAGGCAGAAAAGGTTGGGACTGAGGCTGCAAATGAAAAGACTGAGGTTTTGTTGATATGCAAAAGCTTTCGTTGTAACTTTTTCTCCTGAGAGAGTTTGTCTGTTTTATTTTTCATAACCTTGCTGATTTGTTTGAAAATCATCTCTAATGAAACAAATTTCCTCAGCAAAAGTATTTTAAATAAATATCACTGATATTGTTGCTCAAATGGGTGTGTCTGTAATTTTAATGAGTTGAACTCAATCCTGACAAGTCCCATCCAGCTCAGCATATTCTGTGATTCTATGATACTTGTACCTAATAGTTAAGCTTGGATGAACTATGTAATAATAGTAAAATATTTTTCAATTAAAACGTGCCAAGGATATATTTATAAATGTACCTCAAGTGCTCATGATGCAATGCCTTTAAAAAAAATGCTATAGCAGACTTGTCAATAGGTTCTTTTTCCTAAAGTAAAAGGCTTTAAGTGTCAGTTCTGTTCTTAGCTGGGCAGAAATGGCTGAGTAACACTTTTTTTTTCCCCCTTTGGTAACAAGAATTGGAGAGGATTTACTGATTTGTTTATTCATTTTGTCGTTGCTGAGATATGTGCTTCCAAGCACTGAGGCCTTCCTGCTCCTATATTAAAATGGAAAAAAATGCAGCTCTCGAGTTTCAAAGCTGTAAGTACAGATGAAGAGACTGCTGCAGCTTACTGTGCTGAGAAACCCTTTGACTCGGTAAGAAATCCTTTACCTGCTGACTTCTCCATTTGTCTGCATGGACTGCTGCTAAGAACTTAATTGGAGAATGAGAGTTGAGCCCATGTGGGGTCAATACAGTCTCTTCTAACAGGCACACTGGTTTTTTCATTGCATCGATTGGCTCAGGCCTGTTTGAAAGGAACAGCCCCCTCTCAATAAACCCAAAACTTATGGTAACTTATGGAGAATAATATCCAGCAATACTGAGGCTTTTAATTGATTGTCTTGGAAAACTCTGATGTTGAAGATGGTATTATGGATGACTTCTTGTATTGTCAACTGTTATGCCAGTCTGAATGTGTGGTGTATGGAATATGATTTCTTTCTGCTTAAAGCTGTGCACATAGAATGAATAAAAAGCTGAGGGAAAATAGTTTTCTTCTTAAAGCTGAGGAGGACATGGCTTCAGATTATTCACTTAGCATTCATTGCAACTCTTAACCTTATCAGATGTTTATAAGCTTTTTCTTAATTTGGGAAAAATAAGAAAGCAGTATGTCCATGATTTAATCTGCTTGATGTTAACCTTTTGAGTTTTTTTGAAAATTACTACTCTGCTGGCATCACTACAACTAAGATGCTTCACTTTGCTTTTTTTTGACCTGTGACATTTGCATAGAACTGAATGATGATAAACCCTAACCTCAAACTGGCTGCTTTCCCAATATCTCTCAGTGGTATGATTTCTTTCACTTGTACTGCTTTATGTATTTTCACAATACAGTTCTGCAGTGCTGGCCTAAGTTCAAGACAGTGATATCTAGCTAGTGACAGCTAAAATTGGTGCTCCTTTGAAGATACATTTTCATGGCCATTTTGCTACAGGGACTGTCAATTTGTTTACTAAGTGTCATTTGCACACATTCAAGCTTCTTACCTTCAAAGTGTGAGTTGCATAAAACACCAGGGAATCTAGTCATGCATAGGACATCCAAAGGATAAAGAGTTTTTTCTGAGTGCATGACGGGGTTGAATGTTCTCACCTAGCCCTGGCAGGACCTGTAGAAGAAGTTTTGTGAGGGAAGGAGAGTGGAGAAAGAAACAAAAGCAAGTTTCTATGGAAAGTCAGTCTTAAAGTGGTAACTTAAGTGACCCTATCTTGCTGCATGTTGAAAGCAGCAAAGTTTTTTTGCTCCAGTGGATTGTGGATTTTCCAGGAGTCTTGGAAAAAAGGTAACTGAAAGCCACCAGCTTTGTATCTGCCTTAATTTTTTTTGCTACAGCTGTTTTGAAAAGCTGTAAATGCCAGGCGTATGCAACATGATTCTTGTATAAACAGCATGGCACAAACAACAGAAGTTAACATACCCTAGAAGCTTGTAGAGGACTTTACACAACAGCACATACCATAGGTTTTTTTTTTTTTTGCAGAGCACTGACTTTGGATATTTTCACTGGGTTGCCAGATTTATGGGGTTTATTTTGCCATCAATTGATTATCTGGTAGGAAGCCCAAATTGTGCTAATCTGCTTGAATAATTACACAAACGAGGCTTAAAAAGCCTGGTGACACAAACTGTTTAACAGTCAGTAGGACAAAAATAGTACAGACAGATTTACTCGAAATGTTTATTATTGGCTGTGTATAATCACCCCCTCACCCAGTATCCACTGCTTGTTTACTGACAAGAAGAAGAGCAGTTGTGCTGATATTTCATATTGACTCATGAAGTAAGCGTGGTAAACTGGCAGTAGCAGTTTGGGCCAATGTGTAAGATTATTAGGTGAACAGTGCATTTTTTTGAGTAGAGAAGACTGCACAGTTCCTTCAGTACTGCACACTTTCCATGCGACTGACTTGATAGCTAAAGAGTAAAGCAGCAAGTATGTAAAGCAGCAAGTCAGGCTTGCTGCCTGTAAGCCTGACTTGTTCAGGTGACTGCCTAAAATTATGTGCTCACCTCTCAACACCTGCCAATACAGATTGCCATATAACAGAAAAATGGTCCAAAATTATGTCTTTTTGTATCTATCTCATAGATCACAATACCTCTTAGATATTAAGATGATTATCTCTCTGTTTTCTGTAGCTATTGCCTTACAGGGCTAGCCTAAAAAAGCCAGCATTTTAACTTACTTTTGGAGTACTGTATTTCAAACAGAGCTTGAATAAAAAAATCTGTTGTTCTAATATTTTTAAATGTTCAATGCTAAGATTAAGCATTTTAAGGGTTTAGAGATTGCATAGCTAAGGCAGGTGACCAGTTAGACATAAGACCCAAGTGTGCTTTAGTACTGTTAATGTCAATTTTTACTATTTTTTTTATTCCAGTGAAATACTTTCAAATATGGAAATATGGGGCTTTTGTATATGCATGTATTTTAAGATGCCTAAACAGAACATGGGAGCCTCTCTTCAGAAGTGCCAGGGACTGAGTGGCTTCAGCTTAGAACGGTGTTAAAAGTGTGATGGCAATAATGGAATAGGAAGATGCACTGCCATGAGTTGCTCTGAGAGTCATGTTCCTAAAAACATGAAAGCTTAGGCTTGAAGTTTCTTTGTCCAAACTAGCTAAGGATACTGTGCTGAGTAAGAAGAGTTATGCTTTTTGCTGGGGGATGCAATATTAGAATACATTAAGAGCTTGTACATTCTGTTAAACCATGGAAATGGCTTTATGGACATTAGGTCAGCTACTAGGTTAGAAAAGAAGACTTCTTACTTTGATATTCCATAAAGGTATAGAAAGGAAGTTCTTTCTACGGTGTAAAGTGAGGCAGTGGCTTGTGGTTAGAAAATAAGTTTGGTTTTTTTTGTTGGTGGTGGTAGTTTTGTTTTACCCTTGAAAACATTATTACATGGTCGTAGAATGATGCCTGTTATCTTCACTTGCAGACTTGAATCATTGACTGTTGCATGGGATCACAAAAGATATCTTTGGTCCAAAGAAAATATCCCTGAAAGATAGGATCACATATTTAAACAATTAGATCATTGGTTTATTAGAGCTTTAATATGACATGAATTTGCCACTGTGGATATTTTTTTAGCATGTATCATGATATATGTGGGATTACTGTGTGGGATGTCCTTCCAGCAATGCAAATACAACTGCAGATCTGGATGAAGATACTGCATTTCTACCTCTGCTTGCCTGCTGTGGGAGCAATGACCAAACTTTCATTGGCTGACCGGGTTGCAGAACTCCACCCTGGTGTTTTAACTTTGAGAAAATAAACTTATCAAATAGGTTATATTATCGAAATAAAGGACTTTGGCATGTGCACACATACTGTTTTAGTGCAGTTTGTCCCGAGAGAACAGATGCAAAGCAGGTCTTGTGTACCTCAGGATGGTGAAGGAATATTTTCTTCTGTATTTGTATCAAAGGAAGAGGCTTTACTATGCTGCTGAAAGGTTGAAGCTAGAGACCCAAAGTGTGCTTCAGGGTGAGGACACCATATCTGTTTTTAGGGAAAGTGGAGGATGAAAATCTTACTTAAACCCTGCTCTCAATTTGAATGTGAGATTTTTAGGTTTAGAAGTCTTTCCCACTTGGTTCAACTTGAGTCCCCTACAGGAGTGCTGAAAAGTTGCCTTTATTGGATTTTGGGGGACTTGAGAAATGAGTGTTAAGAGAAGCACATACAAAAAATTATTTTTTTCTTGCCTATATAATGCCATCACATTTTGCTACCTCTGAAGTATTAGTAAGTTTCGAAATGTTGATATTTCTAATCCGAATTTACTGAAGAAAAGATATTGCTGAAAAGCTGAATGAAATAATACCCCCATACATTCTATTACCTAAAACCAGTATGGACTGATGGTGTTTATTTAACTCAGTTATGTTCTTTCTATGTAACAACAACAAAAACCCCATGTTCAGTGAGAACTTCACCGTTCAGTTTTGTCAGCAGTGTGAGCAAGCCAGGGAGGAGTTGGCATTCTTGGGCTCAGTCTTAGCCTTGCCTTATAAAAGTATGTGTGAACCCCTGTGCCCCTCCTTTGCTTTTTCTGCTTATAACACCTGTTTTTACGTAATTACTTGTTTAACTGACACGTGCCTACACTTTAGAATAGCAATACAGTTCTCTTCCATAGAACAGAAATCAAATAGGGGTTTTTTTTGTGGTCCTGAAAACATCTTCATTGTAAAATGCTGTGAATAAGTGTTTGATGTAGTTATTTTTAGTTTGGGTCAAATAGAGGAGTCAAAAGTTGGGTGATTCAAATGCTGAAGTCCCTGTTAATAGGATGGGGAGGTTTACAAAATATGCTAAGCAAGTCCTAGGTGAGCCCCTGAAAAACAAATCCTCAAAACTGACAGTAACAGAAAATTGGCTATATCTTGATATCGTTTCAAACCATCTGAAGTGAGGAATTACTTTAAAATGATAGCTTATTCCATGTATGAAAACTGTGAAATGATGGAAGTACAATGAGCAGTTGTGATGAGCTATGCAAGTTTACATTAAATGAGTGTGATCTTACTTTGGGCAGCAGAGCAATTCGTTCAAGTTGCAGTAACAGATCACCTCACAGCCCTTCCCTTCCCAAAAGTGATCTTGCAGGCCATCATCGACGTGTCGGAGGCTCTCCTTGCCTTCGGGGATGCTGTGACAGCCGTGGTCCTTGAGGGCCCTCTTGTAACAAGAAGGGCGCTGGGAAGGCACCGCGGGGGTACCCAGCAGGGTGCTCAGCAGCAGCAGCAGCACCGAGACCATCTTCATTTTTGCCAAGCTTCCCACAGCAGGGTGCTAAAGAGAAACGAGGTACGTGACACAGGTATTGCTGCTGAACACACCTCTTTCCCTGATTTGCTCTCTGCCTTGCATTTTTCTTTCCTGTGAAGTTTTGGTCATTTGAGCCTGAGTGCTGGAGAGTGTTTTCTCCTAGGAGGTAAATAATATTGCAGCAGAATTGATATTCATTACTTTCTGTACAACCTTGGGAATCCTTTCATTGCGAATTGAGGCTTCTGCTGCTGGCAATTTTGTTGTTTCTTTGGCCTCTCACCTTGAGAAAATTGCTTTGAGCTGGCCGTGGTTTTTTGGCGATGTAAGTGATTGTATCGATTGCTACCAAACGGGGGGGAAATGTCTGGGTGTGTGTCCTTGCCTTCCTGGCCCCTTTGCCTGTCAAAACAGGAGTCACTCATGTAAAATAAATAGTATCCTTCCCCATCAAAGCTGTGGTAAAACTGCTTGCTGATTGAATCCTGTGTCGTGGGCTGTGCGAGAAACTGAGGCGTTAAGCAGCCAAGGAAGCCAAAGCTGTCTGCAGTGCTGCCACGTGCTGCTGTCCTGGGCTCTGCTAGGATACTGCATTATGGAGAATCTCCTTTATTGGGTTTTCTTAGTTCTGCAGACTGCTTAGTTGAGTCTTGCTACTGGAGGTCATTGTGGTTTAACTGGCTTTTTAAAAGGTGGGGTAAATGATCCCCTGCAAAACTCTCCTGCTGGCCACTAGGCTTTCCATTGTTTGTTTAACGTGAGCTCTGCTGTTCTGCACTGCTTTGCACAGTCTGACTATGCCACAAAGCTTTGGAGCCTTGGACTTGCATTCACTTTTAAGTTAGGCTTTTGAACAACGTTTCAACAGAGTGTTTATTGGTATTAGGAGAGTGGGATTTTTACCTTTCCTCATGCTCAAACAAAATGGATCTGTTATCTTAACTGAATTTAAATAGGGATTCTGCTCTGAAAATGAAAATAAAGAATGACCAGCTCTGCCACTCTCCCTGTGTGCTCATTATTTTTCTTGTGTAAGACTTAAGGAAGACTTCACTGTCCTTCATCTTGTTGGCACTGTGGAATTGATGCCCTGACACGACGTTATGGGCCAGCCCTGGTCTTCCTTGTGGGGCTGAAGATCAGAGTGGGTTAACCCAAAAACAATAAGGTGTGAGACAACGGCTAATCAAAGACTGTCAAAGGTGAAGTTAAGATGGTAGAGCTATTATCTAGATAAGGGAAAAAATGAGGTATGCCAGTGTAGATGTGACTATAACATAGGTTACTTTGTAAAAATCTTGAGCTCACCCTTGAAAAACAAACAGTAAACTTTTACATATATAAATCTACAGTATTTTTTAGTAATTTTTCTCAGGTAGTTTTCTTGCCACCATAGCTATCTTACCTTCCATTTCTTCAGCCAATGAATAAAATGCCATGGAAGAAAATCTGGAAATTCAGATTCATATTGGGGATAAAATACAACATCTCAAAACTTTTGGATTATTTCTTTTTATATTTAAACTTGGGGTTTTTTGAACATCAGTAGCCAAATAAAGTACTAGAAATTGGCCAATATATTAAAGAACATGAGTGAAGTGAGAATAAGCTCCTCTGTGGGTTTTTTGGCTTCTGTTGTAGAAGCAAAATTCGTTGAATAATTCCTTTTAGTTTCCATGAACTTGTATGGGAACTTTTGACTAGAAGACTCCTATGAACTACTAGTAATGGAGCCTTGGGGATCTATTTTTAATTACCTCAGAGTGCCGTATTGAATAACATATTGTCTTTATTAGTTTTAGACCTCAAAACTACTACTCAAAGTAAACATTGCCTGGTGTTTTTTAGACTTGAGTGTAGAACCTGTATTATTATATTTATGGTTTTATTTTGTAAGAGTATAAACACTTTAGTTATGAGGGTTCTGCTCAGAGAAGTCTAATGCTTAAAGAGAAGAAATCTGTTGATATTATACCTAGATAAATGCCAGTGTGTCAGGGAGTACAATTTAATCTTCTGTTCAAATAATTTGGCTTAATTATTTAAGTATTTAATGGAAGAAAATTTCCATGAAAGAGAAAATTAGGAAGCAGGGGGTTTATGCCTTTGTTTCCTGTGATTGGATTATTCTGTGCTTTTCTACTGAGGATGAGGCATTCATGATACCTTGCTCTTGTGAACTTTTTAAAAATTTCTAGTAATTCAAGTGATCTTTCCCTACCTGGAGTTCAACTGAAATGCTCATTTGAATCTGTTGCCAGCTGCTTACCTCCTCAAAATTTGTAGGAATTCACTTCTCAAGAAATAGGCACATTCATGCTGAAAATAGGCACATTCTCTATACACTGTCAAGTTGCTAGATTCAAAAATCACGACCTACAGTTTTTAAGGTGATTCTGTAACTCACTACTTGCATTGAAAAATAATAGCATATTGCTGTAGTGTGTCATCAGGAGAGTTTCTATGGGTGGGTGCCAAAATCGGTATTGGCAAAGTCAGTGTGCTGGTAAGCTGTGGATAGATGGCTTCTCTGACCAGTTATGCATCTTACCAATGACAAACATTGTTATTATTCAGAAGAAATATTGTAATTTTGCTTCTGCTAGAATATTTCCTCTGGGGTTTTTTGTTGCTTTTTTGTTTTGTTTTGTTTTTTTTCAGATCATAACCAAACAGAAACTTTTTTGTCAAAAGACATTTCTTCAAACACATATTTCTTTCCTGGGGGAGAACAGTCCCTATTTGCAGATGAAAGATTGCCAAGGAGCTGAAGTGTTTCATCAGCTCCCAGCACAGGATCGATGCAGACCTTTCAGATGCAGCATCTCTGTCTGACAAACTGCTGCAACTTCTTTTCCTGAGTGCAGTTGAACAGATGTTGGATTGCCTAGATAAAGAACAGAGCTGGTATGTGCATGTTTACTTCAAAATGAGTGTCAAAGGCATTGTCTGCTTTTGCACAGCACAGAAGATAGGCTTTTCTCATAAAACAAGTCAGGAAAACGTGATGAACAAATCCAATTGCTGATGTGGCTCAAAGACTCATTCACTGCCAGAAAGCATCCTCTCACAGTTCTTTATTTTATAAAGCCTTCTGAAAAGATAGCAATGCCAGGCATGCTAAGCCTGACCAGCTTGCTCTATCAAGATTTTATCATTTCAAATTCTATCAGGAGTAAAGCCATCTAAAAATACTGGAAATTAGCTCCTTGCATTTGTGTAAGTTCTTTTCAGTTAATTATTTTGATTATTTTGGCATGGCATAAGTAAGGTTTAAGACCAAGTGCACCCAGGAATACAAGTGCTTTGAAATAGTTTGGAGCTTTTCCTAAAGGAAAATGGTTAGTTTGGGAATATGCCTGATGAGTCAGGAATTAGTGCTGTTTCTGCTTGTTCAGCTGAGAGTGTTTGAATTATCTTGCCAGGCAATTTGGCACCATCTAGTCTTTGGATCCGCTAGATGCAGAGGTAATCAGACTGAAGAGAAAACCCCAAGTCTCAGCCTCCTTGTCCAAGAACAACAGGGTGATAGTTCATGAGAAGTGATGTCCTTTAAAGGTCACACAGTATCAGTAGGAGCTCAGGTGTTAGAAATAGAGAAAACTGAGAAATGGCACAGAATGTGTATTTCAGCACTTCTAGAGATCCTGTGTATTTGGGAAAATAGAAGTATTTTTAGGCTGGTCTATCAACCATTAAAAATATCAATCCTTCATGAAATGTACCTTTCTTTTCCCCTTAAGTAGGCTGTATTTCTAGTTGCCTAATGTTGAAAACAAGAAATACATTAATTGGTACACTTTTGGTGTATGTTCTTTTCCAGTTTGTCCAATGGCATGTGCCAGGTTAAGAAGTTGCACTTAAAAAGCAAATATATATTAAAATTGTTTCACTTATTCAAAATAAAATGTATTTTAGTGTTTATTTATTCGTCAAGTTTGCATTTCACAAACACCTGTAAGATGCTGAGTATTTAGTATTTAGGTGTGTTAGTGCTTGATAGTTAGGTTTATTAGTGCATTACTAAAAAGTCATTACACAAGAACTGCATAACTGATAATATTGTGAAGAATTTTTTCCATTAAAGATTTGTTAAATCTATTTTGTCTGAACAGTTGGTGCACTGTAAGGACAGCAGCTATTCCACTGAGGATGAGTTCCGTGAATTACTGCTTTGTAATTGTCATCAATACCATGATTCTTTCCAGAAACTGACTTCTCATTAAACCCCAATTAGTTTTCTTTAAGACAGCAATTCACTGTGAAGACACCTCTCTCCATATTATATTGAGCACTGGAAGGAAATATAGTATATTTACTATATTTATAGTATATTTACTATATTTACTTCAGGTGTTCATATGTAGTATCCAACTTCGAAGAAAAGCAAGATAGTAAAAGAATTCTTTTGATCTGGATCCCAGCCATGCAACTGTCTTGAATGGTACCTCTTGCCTGCAATAGAACAGCTTCTCCCAGGTCTTCTTCTGCATGTTCCCGTATGTATTTTTAATTCTGTATTCTGCAACTAGAAGGAACAAGTAGACAAGGATAATTTCAGGAGCAAAACGTACCTTTATCTTCTGGTTCGCTCTCTTCCACTTTCTTGGCAGCTGTATCTTTTTAGATGTACCCAGAGAGAGCTAGAGCTAGCAGGGATGAGAAGAGAGGGGGAGGGAGGGCTGATGGGAGATGCTGTACAAGCAGCCCTTTGTTTGTCCTGACTTCTGCCTGTGAGTGACGAGCGCTGTTCTCCAGCAGCGGGGCAGAGCATGGGCTTCTGGAGCCTCCTCTTTCTGTCACTGCCAGCCTAGTCTTGGGGCAAAAATTTAACATATCCCTTCCGGCAGGAAACAATTACCTCATCCAGGATCTGATGCAAAAGTGTCTCCTCAAAGAGCAAAGCATAACATCCAGAACAAGAGAAGAGGAAAGATCCTGTGTCTTTCTTGTGGAGTGTGAGCAGGCTGGGGGAAATGGGAAGGAGCAGTTTTCTGGGGTTGCACAGCCAGAAAAACATGGTGTCTAGACAGGTGCCTTATTTTGCATTTGGTGGACAAGAGCAGGCCTACTCAACAACCTCACGCAGTACATTAATGTTTGACTTTGGGATCCTTTCAAGTTTTCTGAAACTGACATAATAAAAGAACCCCTTAATTATTTTGACTAGATTTCTAGTACAGCATGCACGATGATGCCATGCATCAAGTTCTTTACTGAACAGTGTTTAATCAAGAGGTAAAGCATTACATTGAATAGTATTTCAGATGAAGTTATTTTAGACTAATTTCGGAATAACCAAATGGTCTGGTACCATAAAAACACAAAACAAGTATCTTAAATGGAATTTAAATATTATGTACTAGTGAGAAAATAGTCTTGAGGGTGAAGCATGTGTCCTCATATTTCTGTTGCAATTTGACTCTTGTTCTACTGTAGCCATCCTGGACCTATTTTGCGATGGGAATAGAGAAGGATGATTGTTGAGCTGTAGTTATTATGTTTTCCTTGTGTGCATTGTTTTGATTCTGATGTGTTGTAGCAGTTTTGTTTTCTCTCTCTGTTGGGCTGCTTCCAGTACAGAGGTTTGTTAGGAGTACAAAAAGGTGCCCCTGCTCAGTAGGTTCAGTCTACAATTTTTTTTAAGTTCGATGCGATTTATTGTATGCCAGAAGTGAGCTCGGGCCTCTGGAAGAAGTGCATATCCCATGTTCTGCTGCCTCAGCAAAGAGAGAAGGTAAATGGCACAGTTATTTAGAAGCAAACCTTTGGAGACTGAGCCTATCTGCTCATGGTGGTCCCATTCAGCAGGGTGCTCCCCCTTCTCTGCTGGAGATGGGCAGCTGGGATGGAGAGAACAGGATCCATGGCTGTACCTCTGCCTCTAATTCTGGTTAGAAACACGAGGAAGGACATTTTTTGCTGCTGCAGTTATGCACACATAGCAACTTAAAAAGGGAAGGAGGAGATAGCTGCAGGCAGCGGCTGTCAGAGCAGGACAGCCTTGCCTTTTCAGGGTGACAGAATGCCTGCTGTTCCCTCTGCCTTGCTACAGAAATTCTTTCCTGGTGCAGAGCGTGGCCACAGCGTTCCGTGCCGTAGATGAGATTATCGTGCTGCCTCTGGGAGCACGCGGTGTTCCAGGGCAGCGCTCTCCTGTGAGCAGGGAGGGGGCTGCCAGCCTGGGGAGGGGGTACAGCAGCAGGGGACTGGCTATATATAAGCAGGGATAAAACTTGAAGAAGGGAGTGAGAGCATGGTGTGCTGAAGCTCTGGATTTGAATGCCTTTTTGGTTACTTGCAAATAAGTTCTGGTCTGAATAATCTGAAGTTTTTATCAGAAGGTGTAATAAAAGTGTATTAGGATTATTACTTTGCTTTCTTTTTAAGTTTTCTTGTGTTTTCCAGGGAACATATGTGTTTTCAGAACACATTTTCAGAGCCCTGTCTGGACAGCAGTCCAGTATTTGGCTAGTGATTTTTTTTTTTTTTTTNCTTTTTTTTTTTTTTTTTTTTTTTTTGCTCTCCTCCATAGTTCCATGTATGATGTTTTCAGTCACCGAAAACTTTCAGGAACGAGACGAAGTTTTTTCCCTTGTGATGCTGCTACAGGGTAGAGACTGAGAAGCAAAGTGGGGTTTGGAGGGAGCAAAAGTTTTGAGGAATTTGATCAGCAAAATGCAGCCCAAAAGGAAGTCACTCTGACTGCTGTAAAACAAGCCTTTAAAGAGTTAAAAGTGAGGTATGGGAAATGCATGGAAGGGCTGGGGAGCCTGCACTGGGAGAAGGCAAAGTGCATAGCAGTACTTCCAGATCTTACCTTCTTTCCCTTTCTCCGCTTTGCCCCTGACCCATTGCCCTGAATATCTGTTTCTCTGTTGACTGTCTCGCCCCTTGTCTCCAGCCCTGATGGCCTTTTCTTCATTCTCGGTTTCCTTGGGCCTCTCTGCTCCAGCACCACATCCCCAGTGGGCTCAGCAGCCGGGTGTCTGGCACAGGCTGGCAGGGTGCCAGCTGTGACAGAGGGCTACTGAAAATTGCAGGAGCCTTTTTGTTCCCTACCATGGCATCTGGGATCTACAGGACAACCGTAAGGAAACCTTGCTTTTTCACCCTCCTTCATCTGTGTAGAGAGAGTGATCCTGAGCTGTGTTTGACTCATTTTATGTAGAAATGCTCTTTTAGATATACACCTATCCCTGTTTCTGTCTGAAGAGGTATGGCATTATGAGAGCCAGGATGCAAAGTAGAGCTCCTTTGGGGTTGTTTTTTCTCTTCCCCAGGCTGAAGTCAGCGAGGAGTGATGGCCCATGAGGAGGCAGTGGCAGATGGAGGCAGGAGGGGGTGTGACAAGGTAGCACCAGCAATCTGTAAGAGAGAAGTAGTTTTCAAAGGAGAATGGCCCCTGGTAGGGTGAGACAGAAGAAAGAAAAGGCAGCATTAAAATTCAGCTGCAAAAGCATGGCTGAGTCTGACATGTAGCATTATTACAGACTAAATTTGTGTAACATGCCCGGGGAAAATGATATTTTTCTTTTTTTTTTCCCTTTTTTTTAAGTACCCAGTGCACTCTAAAATGTGCTTTGCATTTTTAACGTGAGCCACACAGGTTTAGCTTTTTGCTGTCAATGAAAACCACTTTGCATCTTATTTGTATCCTTGACACCAACACTAAGCTCTTTTCAGGCTGACAGTGAGAAATAGTGATGCATCTCCGCTCACAGTAAATCTCCTTGAAAGAGACTACTCTACCTTTGAGTTAACTGGCTCATTTATACCTAGAGCTCACATGAGGAGATCTATAAGGAGCCTCAGAACCTGATTTTGGCAGATGATGCAGTCTAAAACTGTACCTGAAGATTATAAAGGAATGTAAGTATTGTAGGGGTGCATAAAAACCTTGGAGACATAATGCCAGTCGTAATGACAGTGCCAGCAGAGCTAAGATATTAACTGCTGTCATCATTTGTTACAGGACCACAGTGGGTAGGGGACCTTGGATTCAATCGTCAGCACAATGGCCTTTTAAGCAAAGATAAAAGTCTTATGTGTTCATTTTCCGAATATACAGAAGTATAAAACAAATACATCTCATGGTATACCCCTCATATCACATTTTTCATCACTCAAATTTTATTATATCAGTCAGAAAAAGTATTTGGAAACAGTTTTTGTGCTTTTATTTTGTGTCATTTTAATTTTTTTCATTCATTCTCTTGATTTTTTTTCTTTTTTTAAGAAAATGTGCTGTTAAATACTCTACAGTTGCCTTTGCAATTCTTTCATCTGATAATTTGCTTTATACCTTGTACTTGCATTAGCCTGGGGGATTCATCGAGTTGTCTGGAACACTGTTATTGTTTGTTCTGTACAGTAGTTCTTGTTCATCCAGCATTAATTCTATTTCTTGCCTTTGTTTTTGAGCACTGCTTTACTTCCAGCTGCTGTCTTCTGCAGAACCCCTTTGTTTCCTCTCTCTCTCTCTCTCTGATTTTTGGCTTACTGGTTTTACTGTCAGTTTTCACAATATTTTTTCTGCAGGTTGCTCTCTGTGCTTGGTTAAAATAGGCAACCCAAAGTACTGGGCTAATCAAAGGCATCTTTATTGTGTTTCCTCAGATCAATGGCCTGTTGGCATGCTCAGGCTGTTGCTGGTTTTTTTCTCTGAAGGCAGAGAGGATGCAGTATACTCAGAACCTGCTGATGTTATGAACTATTAGTTCCAGGCAGGCCAAATGAGTCAATGTTTTAAGTGTGTATGTATAAAATTTGGTGTCTGAAGCTGGCAAATGAGTCTGAATGTGTTATCGAAAAATTATTTTAAACTGAGAAACTATGCCCAGCCATCACAGATATTGCTTGTCTGATACCTAGAAATCCATGCCTGCTCTGATTCTCTAATGATTCAGGATGTTATTGGCTCTATCACCTGTGCTGGTGATAGAGTCTAGTTAAAGAAAATAAAACTGAAAATAAAAACAAAACCTGCGAACTTAATTAAAAGATTTGACTTAGTTTTCGTTAATCACCACCACCAAAAACATTATGGTTGCTGCACTGACTTTTGAGGTCCTCGACCACACTGCGGCCCTTTGCCTGTCCCATGGTAGCTGTGCCCCTACACAAGGCTGCTTGCTGGGCGCTCAGCTCTGGGGTGTTGCAGTGGTACCACAAGGTTTGCCTGGCCTTCAGACTTTCACCCCAGCTGTACAGCCAGCAGAGCCCTGAAAGGGTTCAAGTGTGGCTGTGTGAGGCAAAAGCATCTTTGTCCAGGTTGGCCAACCTAGGGAGGACGACTTTAAAAAGGAACAAGATGGGAAGAAGGTGGCAGCCCACAACTGAGTGAGGATGCTGTCGTAGGCTCTGGAAACTTGTGAAAGAATCAGGAGCAGAGAGAGAGGAGACTGTGCAGGTAATGGTTAGGCTGCCACTTAAGGAGCCTGGAGAAATAGGCTGTCAGGAACACCATGATGTTCAACAAAACCAAACACAAAGTCCTGTATGTGAGGAAGAATGACCCCATGCACTACAACAGGCTGTGGCTGGAGCACAGCTTTGGAGAGTAGCATCTGAGGGTCCTGGATGGCACCAAGCTGCATGAGCCAGCAGTGGACCCTTGCAGAAAAAAAGGCCAACAGTGTCCTGGCCTGCATGAGGAGGAGTTCTGGAATGGCCTGCCCTGGGAGGTGGTGGAGTCACCATCCCTGGATGTGTTTAAAAAAAGACTGGATGTGGCACTTGGTGATATGGCTTAGTTGAGGTGTTGAGGCATGGGTTGGACTTGATGGTCTTTAAGGTCTCTTCCAACCCAGTGATTCTGTGAGTTCTGTGAATTCTGTGAGTGTTGTCAGAAAGCTGGGGTGGTGGTCCTTCTCCTCTTCACTGGTCAGACACACATGGAATGCTGGATCCAGATCTGTGTGACCTAGTGTGGAAGAATGTGGATGAACTGGAGTGAAATCAGTGAAGGGCCACAAAGGTGATTAAGGGACTGGACCATCAATTGTACAAAGAGTCTGGAAGAGCTGGGACTCTTCAGCCTGGAGAAAGGAAGCCCAGGAGAGATCTTGTGTGTATCTCTCTATCTAAAAATACCTGATGTGGGTTGGGCAAAAAAGAAGGAGCCAGATTTTTCCTAGCGGTGCCCAGTGAGAGGACAAAAGGCAATGGATACCAGCTTGAACACAGGAGTTTCCACTTCAAAATCTGAAGTACTTTTTTATCTCTGAGGAAGGTAAAACAGTGACCACAGAGACTGTGGAGATCTCCTTAGAGCTATAAAACCCCAGCTGAATACAGGCTGAGACCAAACTGCTGTCGCTGACCCTGCTTGCAGGAGTGTTGGACTGCTTGGTCTCCAGAAATCTCTTTCAACCTCATCTACTCTGTGATTTTAGCCCCTCACTCAAGTGAAAATCACTTAGCAGTACAGCATAGGCTCTGACCTGTAATCACCCCCACATACTGAGTGCACCATCTTGAGTGAGCTGGTGTAATTGTGGTTTTACAAAGCAAATCTTTTGTTTGTGGACTCCCTGTCTGTCCCTATCACTTTTTGTCAGGTCACAGCCTGGATGTCCTGGAAGAACAAACAGCAACTTCCCTGTGTTGTGGCAGGTGATTGTGTATGCCATCATTAATTTCTGAACATTAAGTATTAATAAAAAATTTCATTTACTTAGGAGTCTCTGATGAGGGATTTTTGCTGAAAGCTTTCTGAAAACTGCCGATCTATGACAGAAGCTGAATGATCCTAGCACTTAGTCACAGTTCATCTCACAGTGATGTTCTTCCTCCTCCTCTACCTGCTAGGAATAGTTTTGGGGTATAAAAGCTGAAAGGTCTTTTGCCTTTGAATCTCAACAGAACCTCTTCATTTGTTGATAGGTAATAATGAGGTAATTTTAGATGTTTATTGACAGGAAAAGGTTTGTCTAATAACTAACACAGAGTAATAGTTACAGTTCTGAAATGTTTGCCTTATTTTTGCAAAGTTGTCCCTCTAGCCTCTTTCATCCAAGGAATTGTTACCTTTAGCCTCAATTACATGATCCCTTGGTAACTTCAAATTGGTTTACAAAAGTTTTGAACCTGTAAAGGGCTGTAGCTCCCAAATAGAACTGCAGCTAATTTTTTTCCTGGTCTTTATGAATCCTACGGCAATTGATAGCAAATGCTACCGGCTTTGGGGATAATACAAAATAGCTAGCAAGTCCACTGGTGTTAATAGAGCTAATGGTGTCTGTGGTATTTCATATTTCATGAGATGAAGAATGTAGAGACTTGTTAATTACACCTATGTATGTACTCCAAATGAAGCCCCACACAAGGAATTTGAAGCTTTCAACTAAACATTAGTGCTGCTGGCAGACACTGCATTCTGCAGGCCTTTCAAATGTATTTTAAAAAGATAGATCTTTGGCTCTCAGGCAGACATGGCTCTGTCAGAGGATGGAAATGAAGAGAGGAACATCTCCACAGTCTGCAGCATTCTCCATGAGAAGTGAGACAGTGTGCTTTGCTGATGGAAGGGCTGGGTTAAGTATGCTGTGGGCCCTAGGTGAAATACTGCCTGTTTCTTTAATGAGGATGGATTTTACTGAAATCACTTTTAAATTCAGACTTTTATTCTGCATTCAAAACAAAACTTCAGTGTCTTATGTGTACGAGCTACAGATTGCATTCATAACTGACGTTGAGAAGGAGTGCTCCCTAGACTTTTGGGTAACAAAACTGTAAATCACAGCTGAAACCTTTTTTTGAATTATATTAAACTTGACACTCAACAGAGACAGATAACATGGTCTTATTTGTAACATATGTCCGTGCAGCTGATTTTTAGTCAGGTTTAACTACTAAAGGAGACCATGTACTCTTGGAGTTTACTATCATCATATCCCAGAAAAATCCACAAAGAATGTTATTTGTGGAAAAATTAATTTTGTCTAATCAATCTTTATTTCTGAGCAGAAGCTGAACAGGGATGATAATTATTCTCTCACTGGGATATACAACTTGCAATGAATACTTTTTACATTGTTCTCCTTGGTCATTACAGTTAAGTGTATTAATCTTGTGATATTGTTTTATTTTTCAATATTTATATATGCTAATTCAATAGGAAAACAAGTCATAAAATGATGTCTTTATATGCTTTTTTTGGTGATCCTCAAGTCAATAAAGAGTATATTTTTGTTTCCATGAGCAACAGCCTTGGTAGCTCCTTCAAAGGTACTCTAGGTGACTACTTCATTGTTGCATGTTTCTTGTTATTACTGCAAATAGTTTGCAGAGCTTTTAACTTTGCATTTAAATTTGCACATCATCTTACGGTAGATCTCTGTTTTCCAAGGTCTGAAAATAATATACATCTTTAGAAGATATCTTTTAAGCTGAATATAATATATGTGTATATAGAGGTCCTCAGCTGCTTCTTATGCAGAGTTCCTTGGTTGCTGGAATGACTGAGAATTTAATCCAAAGCATTGTCAAAAATACTTTCCAGACTCTCCCTGCTTCAACAGAGACTTAAATGCATCATGTTCAGAATATCTAAAACTAAGTTATTACTTTATAATCTTTCCACAGTCTCTTGATTGTATTAGCAAGGCCTGACAGTAGAGTATTAGGTAAAATTATTCAACTCTTCAATACAGAACTAGTTGAGTTCAGCATGTTTTGACAGTAAGTTGCCCAAGAAAAAGGACAACTTTACATAAAGAAAAAGCAATTAAGCAATTTGCTGTTGTCTTCAGCAACCTTGGCACTCATGAAGCTTAAGATATACCTAACACGTGGACAATAAAAAACATAATTTTACATGTGTGTATTTGTGTAAATGTTTATATAAAATTAGTATTTTCTACATATTGCCCTAAGCCAGTTCACCACCAAATTAATCAGGACTTACTACAAATGATTACAGAATGGGTAACTGTGAAAGGGACCACAGTGGCTCATCTGGTCCAACTTTCCTGCCAAGAAGGGTCATCCAAGAGCACATTGCCTTTCTCCTTAAAATATTTCATCATCATATTTGCAAGACACCTCTATGGGAGTAAACTACAGAAACAGATTCATTTGGCTTTTGTGTATACATCTTAGCATAAAAATTTAGTTGCCTGTATGACATACATTTGCAGCAGATTTCCCACTAGATGATTAACATTTTGTGGCTCTTTTTGGTTTATGCTTTCTATTTTAATAGTTTAAAAAAATTGCAGAGAAGCCCTTTCTGTCCATAGGGTGACAACCCAAGCGTGGGCATTCTTCACGTTTCTTGAGGCATGCCTGTTAGGGAGAGATCTGGTTAAACAGTTCAAAAGGTTACCCAGTCCTTGTTTCCTACATATTTTTGTTGTTTTTTGTTGTGCTGTAATGGGACTGTCTCCCTGGGATTCACAACTCAAGTGAAAATTACTATTTGAGTTGTACTTCCTTTTAACCCCCCTTGCCAATGCTGTTCCTCACTGTTGAACTTGTGTAATTTCAAGTCAGTGTTACCAGATTGCTTTTGTCAGTAGCAGCACATTAGCATGCACACTTCAGGGACTGGTTTTGTACCCTGAGATATAAACTGCCACTAAAAGAGCTTGTACAGTTTGGCAAACCTGTCCCTGGAAATTACTGCCATGCAAAGCAGCAAATTGGCTTCTAGGTGGTGAATATTCGGCGTTTATAAAGTCATGACGAGAAATTCATGATTGAAGGCTCTTTGCCTTAAATATCTTGGGTTTGCTTTCTCATCAACCTAATAAACATAGGAAGGCTTACTTAAATCCTAGTCCTCATTCTGCCACTTCTAGAGGGTCTTAGTTATCCAATAAGAAAGTAATTTGTTGTTAATTGTATTCTATAAAGCTGGATTTGATGAAAAGTGTGAAGACTCGTGCTTTGAATACTCCTGCAGCGTTTACTGCAATGCTCTTTGCTTAAATTCTACATGGTAGATCTAACCTAATTAACGACTTCATAAGTTCTCCTGTTGGATAAGATTCATTTCTGCTCTCGTATTACTTGTTGATGAGTCTAATTTAATGCTGAAAACAAACCTAAGCATAGCTGATTTGCTAATTTTTCTTATCTTTATTTGCTATCCCAGTTCTATCACTGTCTTATCACATGTAAAGCTCAGACAACACCACCCAGACCCCCAAGGCATTTAAAATGTAAAAATATGAATGCTGTTAACAGCACACAGTGTACCAAAAGTGGACTCTGAGGAGGAATAAATCAGCCTCGGAGTGACCACAACTTACCCCTAGCTGGTAATGCTTCATCACTAGGTAGGTAATGATTTTTCTTAAAAGTCACTTTGATAGGCATCACATACTCCTTTGGGCTTTTATTTTCACAGTTTATGCTTTGAAGAGGTTACATGTCATTTATAGGTTGTTCTGGCACTGGCTGCTCCGTGGCTGGGGTTTGTCTTAAATTTAAACCCCAAGCCTTGGTTCTGCTTGGAGTGGCTAATGGATGAGGGGGATAGTGCTTCCCCATATCAGCTCCCTGGAACTGTCTGCTCTTGGTCTGTTATCATTGTTAAAAGTATGTAAGAAGTGTATGGGAGGGGCAGTCAGAATGCTGAGGAGCTTCCTTCCTTGATGGCTTTCCCAAATAAATGAGATTTCTAACAAAAAGGAGTTGTGAATAAAGATTAGTCCATAAAGTGTAAATGATGGAGAAGGTGTTCCTGCACAAGATTAGAATGGAAAGAAAGACTATACAGTTCAGGAAGATATAAAGTCTGTATCCATCATGTGAGATCTTATGGATTAAATATACCAGGGTTTTCAGGGCTCTCAGAGCTAGTTTTGTGCATATATTATTAAGCATCCATCTCTTGAAAATTAGTTGGGTTTGGTTACAAAGAAAAATGGGAAGTTATAGAAAGATTCTGTAGAACATAAAGTAATTTTTTAATTCCAGGAGGCAAACATGGTACGGTCATTGAAAGTATTTAAGTTCACATAATATGCAAGAACATGGTTTTGTCATGTTCATGCAAGTAGCTCTCTGAGAAAAGTTCTTTATCTGATTTGCTTGAACTTTTCATTCAGGCTTTGTAGGAATATGCCCTTGGTCTTTTATCAGAGGAATCTGACCCCAAATTCTCCATATTGTGTGATTAGTGTTCAGTCTTGACACCTTTTACTCATGTGAGCAAAATTTAGTTATTTTAATTTGTCTTCTATGGAACTATGTGTGGATGGAGGAAGAGCAGAATTTGTTTGTTGGTGAGCCAGGCAGTTTCAGAGTAGGAAAGTGGAGATTGGGCTAGTAAGGAAAATAGATTCTTTAAACTTTTTCAGCCTGTGAAAAGTAAAAATATAACCTAAATAATCATTTGCTTTAGATATTAATGGCCACTGTAGAAAAATATAACTGCCACAGGAGAAAAAGTTATCATTTAGTGAAGCTGGTGTTCAATTTCTTATACCCATCACCATCACCCTGAATAGAGATCCTGCCCTAAGGGTATTGAGCCTGGAGTTTGCAGAGTTGCATCACTCCTTCCATCCTTCCCGAACCTCTGGTTAAAGGAAGGAAGTTACAGCAGGCACTTTGTCTCTTCAGTGGTGGGGAGAGAGAACACCCCTAATGCTACTGAATTTGGGAAGGATGCCAGTTCTGCCACTGAAGAACACAAAAGACTCCTGCCTGATTACTCATTAAGATCTAAAAAAAAATTCAAGTTCATGGCCTAGTTGATGGTCTGAAGACATCTAGCTTGCAGAGATTCTGATAGATGTGATTTAAATTGTACCCCAGCAGTGTAAAAAAGAAGGGAAAGAGGGGGCATCACAGAAGGCACATTGCAGAAATTGTACCTCATTACTACATGAGAAGGCAGTGAATGAGGTTTATATGATCAGCTTTGGACAAGTTCATCTTCAAAATGCAGTGGTAATTATTAAACTAAATCATTAGACTGGCTTTCCTTACTGACACCATTAAACAGGCTGTTTGACTTAATTCAGAATCAATCCTCCTTTAAAACTGTTTTTATTAGTTAAAGCCTGACTTGAACACAACCTTTTTCACTGATCAGACTGGTGGCTCCTGTGCAACTTTGTGCTGGTTCTTTGCTTGTTCTGACAGTGCTAATCACACCCCAAACATTCTCCATTGCCTGGAGAACTTCCATTGGGATAAATGTGAATGTGTGCATAGGGTTAGTTTGGTAGCACAGTGGCCATACAGGGTGTGTGTATAGAATGAACATTCATATTTTTAGAGAAAATGTCTATTTTATGCTGCCTCCCACTGCCCAGGCCTCCATGCTGCTCTGCCCTGAGGCAACTTTCCTTGCTATCCTGTGGGAGCTGGTAACCACAGGTTGTGTTTTCATCCTGAGGGAGACCAACCCTCAGCTGGGATATCCAGATGCTTAGTCTGTTGGACAGCCTCTAAAAGCACCTTGAACATTTTTTACTGTAAGAAGCTGGTTAAGTCTCTGCTTATGAGTTTATGAGCAGCCTCTGTTCTTTGGAATATGTGAATATTTAAATTCTGATCGCTCCCCTTTGCATCCTGCAAAGGAAATGAAATTAAATAATTGGTATCAGACTGAACACCTGCACATGTAAAAGAAAATAATTAAAATAACTGTATTAACCTTGTGTAATCCTTTCCTTGCCATTCATTTGGAAAATCACCTATGGCAGTACTCTGGCTTCTCAACAGCTTACGTGGTGGTCTTCAAGTGTGCATTTCTCGTGCACACACGCAGAGTCCAACCAGAACATCTTTACTCATTATATTGATTGAAAAAAGCAGAGATGTTTTGGGATTTTCACCTGAAAGTTTTCTAAAACTTCATAGCAGAAGACATTGAACTGCCTGGTCTAGCTTAAGTTAGCCCTTCTTTCAGCTAGACAAATGCAGTCTGTGGCTTCCACAAGTCCCTTTCAATGGTTTCATGGTTCTGTGAAACACCACAGTGCAATGCCTTCATATTAGGTACAGTTACAGTGCTTCTAAATTACAATTGATTATGAAAATGTAGAAAAAAGGGGTCTATAACTTGCTTACAAGGAGAGGCGGAGGGGCAGGCAGCAATATCTCCTTTCTGGTGGCCATCAATAGGACCTGAGGGAACAGCATGAAGCTGTGTCAGGGAAGGTTTAGGTTGGGTATTAGGGAAAGGTTCTTCATCCAGAGGGTAGCTGGGCGCTGGAACAGGCTCCCCAGGGAAGTGGTCACAGCACCAAGCCTGACAGAGCTCAAGGAGTGTTTGAACAGTGCTCTCAGGCACATGGTGTGACTCTTGGGGCTGTGCTGTGCATGGCCAGGACCTCAATGATCTTTGTGGGTCCTTTCCAATTCAGCTGACTCTATAATTCTAGGAAAAAGCAAACCAGCCAGTTCATGCTCCTGTGCCATTGGCCTTCTGAGCAGTATCCTGCAGGGCAGAAGGCACCACCCTTTTTTCAGTGCATGGCCCGTTTTTGTGCCCAGCATGTAGAGTTTGCACTTTGGCTTTTGCAAAGAATGAACTGTCCAGATGACCAAAGTGCAGGGTACTGCACTGCCTGCTGGTTGTCCAGCATGTCCCATGTGCACTTACGTGCCCCAAAAGCATGATTTCTCCTTCCCCAAAACACTGGCTGGCCTTGCTCTCGCTGGCATGTTAAGATCTCATTGAGCAGCGTTATCAAACAGTGGTGGCAAGCAGAGCTCCACTCAGAAATCTGATGGCTTTGTAGCAGTTAGTTAGGAGGAACATGGGGTTTTTGTGGGCTGCTGTCAGGTCCTGGAATGAGCATCTGCGCAGGCAGGTAAAGCTGGGAATGCCTGTCTGCCCCTCCATCGCTCCCCAGTCACCATTTAGAGGAAGGCATTGCCCTTGGTGAACTCATACTTGTTAGGGTATTTCGTTTGTTGGGTTTTGATTTGGTTTGGGTTTGCCTCTTTGGATTTTTTTTTTTTTTGGTCTGTTTTTTACACTATCACACATTTCTGTGGGACCTTTTCACCAATTTAGAAAAAAAAACAAAAACAAACAAAAAACAAAAAACAAACAAAAGAAGATGTAGTAAAACCAAGAAACAGAACAAAACAAGCCAAGCCAGTGCACGCAGCTGAAAGTTGTTATTTGGTGCCACCTGGTGTCGGAGTGACCGGCCCGAGGCGGGCTCTGTGCCGGAGCGGAGCGCTCCCGCGGGCTGGCGGCGCGGGCGCGCACCTGGCACGGAGCGCCAGGCTGGAGCTCCGGCTGCGCCGCGCCGGCAGCCGGGCAAACCAGGAACCTCACTCAGCCCAGACTCACTCAGCCCAGACGGCTTTGTGCTCTCCTGCGGGAGAGGCGGTCAGTCTGCGCTGGAATTCGCCCGGACAGACGGCAGAGGGCATGAGCGAATGCCTTAAGCATCGGGGCTTGCTTCTAACGGGAAGCTGAATTTCCCTGGTAGTGTAAATTGTACCCTTTCCCTTCAAACTTTTTCCCCCTCTTTTTAGCATGGTGGTGGTTGTATTTGCCATTAATTTCTGCATGCTTTGTTTTAATTTCTGCGTATTTCTTTTATATACCTCCTGTATAACTATAAAGCAAAATATTGCTGACAGACGCGGGTCTATTCTGCCTGAGGGGATGGGAATGCGTCGACTGAAAAAAGACTAAAAACTCAGGCATATGGTTGAGGAAGTCTAAGCTTCACGAAGAATAGCAAAGAGCTCAAAGCCGTTTCTCCCTCCTTATTGTTCAGATATTGCAAAAAGAGTCAACTGAGACGTCCTTTTGATGGGAGTATTGCTGGCTTTACCAGACCCGGTGGACTGCCTTTTCAAATCTGTAAGGCTGATCAAAAGAAAACACTCAGCTACTCTAATCCTTTATAGGCATGTTTCACTCTTGTACTATTTAATTTCTGATAGGCAAGTTCAGGACTGAACTAATTTATTCCTGGCATGAAGCCCTGGGATGTAACATGCCAAAGAGCAGTATATAATAACTACAATTGGATGGAGGAGCGTAGGTCAGCACATGTTTCACACCACTCCTTTTACTACTGGAGTCATGGGGTAAAATCTACTCTTTTTGCCAACTTTGGTGAAGGTGTAAATGCACATGCACAATGTAATGGCTTTAAATCTTGGATTCCTACTTGTATGCACCAGATGGATCTTGTATAAATGTTCCACTTTACAGCATGTTAGCATTTGCTAGTAGTTAGCTGGAGGTTATAGCTGCCAGACTTCTTTGTGGCAGTTTCCAGGCTTAAAAACAAAACAGAAAAAAAGGCAAAAAGAGAAAACACAAACAGAGAAAACAATCACCCACACAAGAGGGAATGTCAGAATAATAGATAAAATTAGTTTTAAGAACTGCATGTACCTGTGTTTGTTCATGAATAGTATTTGATTTGGCTTGTCCTGATTTGAACTACATGGGGTACATGGATATTAGGATTTTTGAGATAAGCTACCTTGATTTATCAGTGGTGGTTGAAAAAGTCTTATAAATGTTTGTGTATCATACACAGAATTATGCCTATCTTATATATATGTACAAGTGTATATATTTTTCTTAAGAACAATTCTGGAATCTAGATAGGTTCCAAATTAATTTAACAACAATTTAACTTGATTATATAGGTCAGAAGTATTTTTCAGCTTGTGCACTACCATATATAAAATGCATTTGTGCTATCTGAATTTTTTAAATGCTTTTGTCTTTGCTAACTAGAAGTCTAACTCTTCCAGACTACATCTTTAAGACATGGTGATATGTATTTTGGGAGGCCCTGAATTCTTGCCTCAAGTCCAAATTTGCTATTCTGTATATCTCAGGCACATATTAATGGTCTTGGAAAATATACTTTAGAGTGCCTACTTTTCATATTTCTCCATTTCTCTTTCCTTTTCATTTTCCTTTAGAATTAAATATGTAATTGCTGCCAGTGGAGGAAAAAAAAGACAAAAGAAGGTTCCAAAAACACAGAAGAAAAATTCACCAGTTTTATGTTGCATATATATAAAACCTAAAATACTGACTGGGCAATTGTTAAAAACAGGGCAAAGCGAGACCTTTCTTAGCTGGTGTCTTCCTCTTGTTTTCCTTCTACTGCCTAATTCCCATTTCCTCCCACAACTTTCTTGTACTCCAACCAACAAGCACTTTTTTTGTCCTAATGAAAAGCATGTCAACACTTCAGTTTCAACATTACTATTGCAGGTGTATAGTAAGAGGTACATGGTGCTGCTCCAGTGACTTCCAGGAGGATTTCATCACACTGACATAGGACAGTGGAGTGCTGTTAGTCCTGCCAGGTGCGAGGGATATCTTCATCCCTCACTCTTTCCCCTGAGTGTGTCAGAAATTCAAAGCCTTGGTGTAATCTGGCTGCAGCCCTGAAGAGCCAGCACCTCTGGGCATGGAGAGAAGCATCCAGCCACGTTTGATGCTCCCCTGAAAGTCAGTGGCGGCAAAATTCCCCCTGCATTGCACCAAAGGCATTGGAAGTGATGCTCCTGGGCTCCCATGTCTCAAAGTACAACACAGGGGCCCTGTTTATGCGCTCCTTTTGACTTAAGCAGGTACTTGCTTTGGGGGATTAGTCTGGCAAGACCTGTGTCTGTCCTCTGCTAAACCTGGACAGCATCACTCCCGGCAACCGGCTCTCAGGTGATGCCAATCTGTAATATTGTGATTTCCTTCCTCTACCAGGTCATGTTCAAAGTCTTTTGCTGTGAAGGAATTTTTTTTTCCCAAAGTTCCTCCCGTACAAGAAGAAGAAAACATTGTGTTTTCTGTGATCATAGTCAAATGTCATAACTGCATCTGCTGCTTTTTTCTGCAAGATGTTGCCACTATTCCTGCATTTAACTCCAGGGAATGGTCTCATGCGGTATTTACAGATGATAATGTCATGTTTTTAAAAATGTAGTTAAAGATGTAGTTTAAAATGTCTGGAAAAAAGAAAAGTACTCTTCCCACCATGGAAAGCACATTTGCAGAAAAACTAATTGTTACCAATAGCTCTAATTGCCAGCCTTGATCATTAAACTTTGCCTAGGGTCAGCCTTTCACTCTGCCTGATTATTAAGTACAGATTAAGAGGCTGTTGCTAGCATTACCTTTGGACTCGTGAGGCATCGCTGTTCCCAAACACTGCGCATTTTATCTGAGCGAGCTTCAGCAGCAGAGCACTTTTCTTAAAACTTTCATTAGGGACCAGCTTTCAGAGGGACTGAGGGCTGTAATCAGATTACTCCTTCCCGCTGGATGCAGAGGATGCAGGCTCCTGCTCGTCACACGCTGCCCCTCCCTGCTCCCTTCGACAGCTGAGGAATTTTTGAATGGCCAGGCTCTGGGGGCTGTGTCCTTCTGTGCTGGGAGGGCTTGCGTTCCCTCCTGCTCCTCTCCCTACTGGATTGCTCGGTGGAACATTTTGAGCTTTGGAAGTGTTTGCTTCTGAGCTCACCACGCACTTTAATTCTGCGTTGCTGGCCAGGATTGATGTATGTGGGAGAAGAGAGCTTTAAAATGCCTTTGCATGTGGTTTCCTAAAAGCTTATTTACTGTATGAATTGTTAAAAAAAAAAAAAAAAAGAAAAGAAAAAAAGGAAGAAACGTGTGTATTATGCTGGGCCATGCACGGTTTCCAGGCACATCTTACCGATAAAAAAAAATCTTTCCTGCCTGTTGAATTTATGGCTGAGATAGCCAGATTACTAGAAACACTTATGTGTTTAATCTTTTCATGTTTTGAGCAGGAGAAGGTAAGGCAAGGAAAATGCCACAGAATTGCTTTTTATTTTGTGGAGGCTGTAAATTCTGTTATGGAAAATGTAATAAAGAAGCAGCTTAAACAAAAAGAGTGGCTGTGTGAAATCACAAAATTTCCATTGGGTGAAAACAAATCCTAACTTTATGTACGTTTCCCTGGAGAGATGTAATGTGAATGCTTACAGCTGTTTTTAGTTTCTTATTCCCTGATTAGGTTTAAATTAAAGGAAGGATGTCATATTGAATTATGAAAAATTACTTATTTTGCATATTTTGGTTTATACATACTTTCTATCACAGTCTCACTGTGGCATTCACAAGGACCTACTGAACATGTGCACACAAATGATACAAAAAGTGAACTGGCTGCAGTGTAGTGGTTCTGGCAGAGAAATGTGTCCACCTTCCACCAGGAAGGGAAAACTACCCCGCCGTGCTGAGCCTTCCCCTGCAGGACAGGTTGGTTGCTGGCTGAGCAAGAGGGACTGTGTCTTATTGAAACCTCACCTGCAGCACCCTCTGCTCCAGGGGGTCCTGCTGAGGGACCAGGGCCCAGAACAACTTTCCAGCCCAGAGCAGAGAGGACAAGTTCCCCGAGATAGTCAGTGTGTCCAAGGCTGAACAATACCTGGAGCAAGCTGAGCAGGAGGGGAGAAGAAAGTGCCTCAACCATCCGTGCCATTCCTAAATGCAGGCTCTTTACTTTATGTCTGCTTTCAGCAAGCATTCAGGAGATGCAGCAGCCCAGAGGTTTGACATTCACTCTCTGGGGAGATTTATGTCTCTCTTTCACAGAGAAGTGCTTTTTTGCTGCAGAAGATGGTATTATCTGACTTACCTAAGGAGTCACAGCTATTGGTGCTGCACAGACTGGGTGCAGATTTGGTTCTGGTACAGATGAAAAGATTAAAAGAACTTGATTCAAACAACTGGCACACTCAAAGTCTTTGTATGACTGTATACAAAGATAAAAAACTAATTGTAAATTGGTTTTAAAGCATTCTGTGGGATACTTCCATTATAAATTTTCTAGCAAATTACCATCTCTGCAGGAGTTGTAAGGATTCATTAATAAAAACTACTCTGGTAAATAAATAAATAAATAAATAAATATGTAAGCACATATATTTTTAAAATTGAGTGTAAAAAAAAAGAGAATTATATTAATTGGACAGAAAAAGTGCTGATTTGAATGATGGTGTTTACAGAGCTATGCCATGTACTGTAGCACACCACTTAAGGTTGGGATCAAAGGGAAAGAAGTCTCTGTGCCTGGTGGGTGTCTGTAGTTTGCACAAATGAATGAACAACTTGCTAGCACAGCCTCTGCAGCAGGAGATGCGTTAATGTAATCTAGAGATGCAAACAAAATACTGTCTTGCTGCAACTGGAAATCATGCTCCTCTTAGATGTGCACAGAACTGAGCATCCCATCTGTTTTTTTGTGCTGCTGTGATCATCTCTCCTCTTTTTCCTTCTCCAGAAGAGGTTGTTCATACCATGCTACGTTTTTGAGTGGAGGGCAAGGAGCCTGCTGCTGACCTGCAGGGCAATTGCAATGAAAAAGGTAGGATAATAGTCTGAGAAGTGGGATTCTCAAAGCTGGCAGGTAAGAGAAAATGAGAATGGAGAAAAAGGGTGTGAGAAGCAGTTTTGCCGTGAGCCTCTGGGTATCCTGGGGAGCAGCACATCTCGGATGTGTTTGTCTTGGCTTTCACTGGGCTTCCCCAAATGTTTTGTCCCCCCACTCCCAACACACATTAATCCTCTCTCTTTTAAAGACAGGATATTTGGGCTAGGTCTGCTGCTGAGAAAAGGGAGACCACCCCTGGGAATGCAAACAGTGGCATAGTCTGGTGGTGGGGGTGCTGCAGCTCTTCCAGAGCATCCTGGCAGCTGAGTTCTCCCTACATGCCTCGGAGCCTGGGGAGGAAGAGGAGACCATGGAGCAGGATGTGAGATGAGAAAGCTGCTGGTTGCCACTGAGCTTTTTGAGACTCTGCTTCAAGAAAAAATAATAATCATGGCACTGTTATACAGGAGATACGGCCATGTCCCTATAATTAATTATGTGACTTAATGAGTAATTCGCCTGCCCTACCATTCTGTCTAGAACAGAAAGAAGTGAAAACTTTTTGATGTGCTTAGAAACATCTAATCTGATGACCCTTTCAGTGACCATCAGCACAGCCCCTGGTTTTCATCACCCCAAGTAAAGGAATGTCTGAAGATGACAACAATTTGCCAGTCACAGTGTGTAACACTACTTCTAATTCTCCTCAGTCAAGTCCATCTTTAGGTTTGATTCATACCACAAAGCACTGGAATCTACACAGCCTCTGGAGGGCCAGCAGCTGCTTCATGGTCCTTATCCCCTAGGAACTGAATATGTCTTAGTGTATAACCTGCCATGCCCTAGCAACGTCTTATGCATCAGCTTTTTCCTGTCTGCTGGTCTAAAGACATTTGGATATCTGTAGTCTCCAGCAACACATTTGTATGGTAATAATGGTAATAATAATAATAGTAATAAATAATAATAATAACTAATGAAGGACTCAAACAGGCAGTTTGCTTTTATTCTTGGAGAAAGGGCGACCAGCAAATCACATTCTTACCCAGAAATTTCCAGATTCATCGTGCTTCATCGTGTACGTGTCCCATCTGACATCGACTCAGAATATTTCTCTGAGTTTTCCCCTCTGTAACATGGAGGCAGAAGAGACATCTGCTTCTCCAAAGTACATTGTAAAATTAAATACCTTTCTGTTTTGAAGCACTTTAATGCAATAGGAACAGGAGCCATAAAAGTACCTCAAACTGAGTGAAAGAATCTTTTATTATACACATTTTAGAAAAAAAGCCCCTGCAGAATAGACAAGGGATACTTTATCAATATTTCTACCTTCCTTTTAAAATCAGTTATGAGAGATATAAATTTGTAACTTCACTACATTGAGGCTTTTTTTTTCTTTCATTCTCTTTGCATATCTATAACTTATTGGAACTTCCCTGTCTCCTTTCAGTCAGATTACTTTTTCCTATCAATCTGTGATATTTTGCTAAGGAAATAGAACGTCCTTGAACAATACCACTCTTTAGTCAGTCAAGTCACTGATTTATTTCAGCCTTGTAAAACTGACACCTTTTCAAGTTCCCAACATACATATTGCAACCCATATCATGTTTTTTTCTGTGCACAGCAAATGCAACTGCATGAAATCACTAGTACCACAGCAACTCTTAAATTTTTAGGTCAGTGAGTAGAACTCTGCCATTTCTCATGCTCAGGAAAAGAGGGCAATGGGAAAGAATGACTAAGACATTCTTACAACTCTGTGTAGTTGCTCTACACACACTCATGTGCAAAAAAAAAAATTTAAAAACATTTCCCTCTGCTTTTGAAACCTGGGTTTGCTCCTGCATATTCTTGGCTGAGATAGAGACCACGAAGGATGTTGCTCCTGTAGGCTATAAGTCCATGCAGTCCCTGGTCCCAGAAAGGGAAAACAGAAACAAATTTTCCAGTACCAACTACTCAATTACACCCTTGCTGTCAGGCGAGGTGTTCCATGAAGTGGGTTGGTGTGTTTTGGACATGTCACTGAGTGATGCATTTAATCAAGAACACCTTGCAGTTGTGAGCCCTGGTTTTTTTTCTTTTTTTCTTTTTTCCTTCCCCCCCTCTTTTTATTCTTCCCTATTTTTTCTTTTTCTGTTCCTCTTTATTCTGTTCTCTCACCTCTCTTTTCCTTTTGCCTCTCTCTCTCTCCTAAATAGCTGAGCCTATTGAAAAGTAAATCCCCTCCCTCAATTACTTTAATATGCTTTCATACCATGTTTGCTCCACTTTATTTCTCAGCTTTGTTATTTCCACTCCCCAGTAAAATCTATCACCTTTGAGTGAGTTATTTGCTTTTCTGGACTGCAGCAAATACCACCCACTCTGTTAAGGTCAGGCTCCAGCTCCTTGACTTCTCTATTGTTCCGTCCCTTCCTTACCCACTCTGTCATTGCAGTACGACAGCTCCAGCTGGGAGGGCAGGGAAATCACTCCCTCAAGAGCAGTTTATCACAGCAATAAATGTTATGTGTTTTACTAGGATGCCATCAAAGTTCACCCTCACACCATCATGCTGAAGTAGAAACAATTGTTTCTTTTATTCATCTATTATATATACTTTATTGGGTAGGTGTCTATATCCTGCAGAGATCAGCATCCTGAAGGGACAAGGCACTACTTTGAGCTTCTGCTGTGTTGTGAAAATTACACAGTTTGCAGGGAGAAGCATCATAATGTTTTTAATTAATTACTGCTTCTCAGTTTTCTTCCTGTTCTCCCTACTGCCTGGGTTTTAATTACTTTGCTCACATAGGCGTCTCCAAAGTCACTTCATTAAACAGTATTTGTGGCCTTTACATTTCTTTCAGGTTATTTGCTTCTTTTTATAGTACTGCCTGTGCCAGCCCTGTTAACTTCAAAGCCTGAAATTTTCGTGATTGCGACTGGTACTCAGCAGAATCTGGCCAGTCATCTGAATTGATCTGTCATTCATGAAACAAAATACTTTATTTTAAATTTTTTTTTAGATACGAGAGAGAAAAGTGAAACCTTTGTGCTTACATTCCCTCCCCCATCTTCCTACTAAGCATTCAGCCAAGAGAGCTTAATAAAAACTGAGAATACACTTTACTACATTAATTTCATCAGGCAGAATTCCTTGTAGCAATATGAAAACAAGTTGTTGAATGTGTGACAGGGTAATTCACTGAGCACTAAAGGAAATTGCTGAAAACAAAAAGAAATTTGTTATACTCTAAGCTCTCAGTGACATATGAGAGCTCCAGTATTCTGTTGGGAAAAATGGTCAGCAGCCTTGCACTGACATATGTTAGGTATCTCTATTCCCTGAAATGCAGGTTTGGATTGACTGAAACTGTCTGAGGCTTTAGGTTAAATTCCTAGCAATGTTTTCAGTGAAGAACACAAAGGAAATATTTGAAAAGCCAGACTATTTCATTTCAACATTTTTCTGCAGAAATTAATTTTTAATTTTTTGGCTTTGTAACTTTTTTCCTTCAGAGCACTATGTATCTAAATCTGGCTCAATTTAGTGAAGGGAAGAGAAAGCAACACCTAAGACCAGTGTTTGGAAAATCTCCTCCTCTTCATCTCTCTCTTCTCAGGCAGAACATGATGGCAGCTCCTCTCACTCTCACTGTTTGCCCTCTCCTGCCAGTGGCAATGCAGTTATCTGCAACAATCAGTGCAGAGACAACACTGTAGCTGCCAGTGCTCCTTGAGACCTATTTCACCATGAAATGGAGGCTCAAACTCAAGCTAAAAGAGAGCCAGCACCTCTCAAAATCACTGGGGACATTTGTAAAGACAGATCAGGGATTCAGTGATAGGGCTCCATCCCCCTGTCCCCAGTGTCATGCTAGGTACCCTTGAGAAAATGAAGTACTCTGCTTATATACTGCTGGAATCTTAATTTGGGGAACCACTGTATGGTTTCTTTCATTTTATACAGGAATTCCAGCTGCAGACATATTGGAGGAAACTTTGCTTTGTCTAATGGACCTTGTCATGTATATTGAGTCTGCAGGAAGAAGAAAGGAAGAGGTATTACTGGGGGATAGGACTCAGCTTCAGAGGTAAATATCAAGTGCAAAAGCTGTGAATCATTAAATGAGGTGATGCAGCAGGGCTGTTCATGTTAGTGTCCACAGCTGTTTTCTTTCTTCTGGTATGATCAGTGTTCACTTATTGGTGCCCGATTGAGCATTAAAAGCTTTTGATCAAAAGGCAAAGATAGACATATTTTTCTGATTCATATTTTCCCTGGTTTTAGGGTTTTTTTTCCTGATGGACATAGATATTTGGCCACAAATATTGTGAAATCATTGTGCCCCTGCCTCTACAGGCTTTAAAGAAAGAATGCTGACTGGTGGTTTACCTTTTTGTTAATCAAAACAAGTGTAAATTCTTGAGCCTAGGAGCAGCATTTCCTAAGTTCATTCCTATTAGGATATAGTGTGACTTCCCACCACCTTGGCTGTTGAGCAGCTACTAACATGTAGTTCCAGGACCCAGTCAGGGTTTGGGGCTGTTTCCTGATGGGTAGTTTGGTGGTAAGCAGTTAGAACAAGAACAAGAGCTGAATGAGGTTTTTCAGGTGAGATAACTCAACATTTGCATGGCACTGACTCTGATCATTTCATGGTTTCCGTGGGTTCAGTCAGCTTCAGTCAGCACAGGCTTTGTCCTCCACCAAACTCCTGAACTAGGGTTTCAGAGGCCTTTGAGTGCCTGCAGTTAGTGGAGTTTTGTATGGACAAAAAATAGATATAAACGAAGAATGGATTTGAATGAATCAGAGGCAGCCTCTTATCCGTCTCAGCCAACTGCAAGATGGGAGGTTGTTTAAATTCAGCACATCAGCAAAGCTTTGCAGTAAAGGCATAAATGGTTGTGGGCCAGCTCTAATGCCTTCCAAGGTGTTCTGGTTTGAAAGCAAAACCAGTGAGAGACTCCAAGTGAGAAATACAATTTATTAGGGAAAGAAAAAACCTCAAAATACATGCAATACATACAAAAGAAAAACCACTGATAGAGTTAGAATACAACCTGACACACTTCTAGTTAGGGTGGTGGTAGCAGTACAGATGAAATGGTCTTTGCTGAAGTGGTGATCTTGTAGAAAAAGATTCCATAGCTCTAGTCCTCTAGAAAACCAGTGGGTAAAAGACTGCTTGTTCTGTCTCAAACTCCAGATTATATCCAGGTGGGGATGCTTGGCTCCTCCCCCCTGGGCGGAGCATCTCACAATGGGCTGGTAGCATTCTGTGAGTCATGGGGGGATCCTTGATTGCCCATTAAACAGAATGGCTCCCCCAGGGAGTTCTCTCTGAGTCATGGGCAAGGCATTGAGGGGCCCATTAACAGGAGATAAGGAAAAACAATGGCCCTCCTGGTTTCAACAGCTTTTGGAGACAGAATAGAATATATCTTTATATTGTAACCTAGGACACAAGGTCATCCAAAATTATTTGACTTCCATTTTGGTTCACATGGTCAGGTCCCAGAGACCAAGAGCTTAATGGTTCTGGGAATATGCAGGTGCTCTTCTAGTCAGCTAACTTGTATTTAATTTGGTTTGAAGTGCTGCCTCTGGTCAAGGGAGTGACTATGGCTTCCTGTGTTGAAAAGTTTTTCACATCCCTTCCTTGTGTAACAAGAGCTGTTCAATAAAATTGTGCTCTTCCTGCCATTGCCTTTTAGAGCTGTGTTAAAGCACATCCAAGATAGCTCACTACACTGAACCCCAAAACTAAAAACAAACAAATTATGTAAAGCCTTACAAAGCTCGTGGTCCTTTAGCACAGCTATCTGCAGCTCAGACCTCTGCCTCCTCAATATGAGCATGTTTGGTTAAAATGGTGGGCTCCAAATGATAGATGGAATGGCTGCATCATATCTTGGGAAAACATTTAAAAGGGTGTTTTGTTTCTGTGAACACATTTGGGGTTTGATGTAATAGAGCTTGCAAGAGTTGATATAGAGGAAATTATTGCTTCTCAATAAAATTCTCCATTTTTATTGGCTCACATACAGAGAATGGCAGCCAGCTGATAAAACACTTGGTGGAATTTTCTTTCCATCTAGCCATGTGCTGCTCTACAGCTATGAAGTGTGTCCTTTTTTTTAATTGGGCAAAATTGCAATTGTTTGAAAGTATTTTGAGTTTATCATACTGCTCTTTATGTGGAAGTTTGCATATTTTGTGCTTTGACCAAAGTTTTGTCTTTTAAACCTGCTGTGACAGTAAAGTAAAAAAATAACCATAAAAATAATAATATAAATCTCTTATCTCTGCCAGATACTTACTGGCAAAGTAAGATGTATATTCTGCAAAAGCATTTTTTAGCTTTTCACATGCTGTTTGGATTCCTTATAGAATGTCTAGTTAAGGAGATATATGTATACATATATACATACATAATACGGCTTTGTAAGACAGAAACTGTAAACAACATTTGCAAAATATTACTTCATCAGGGCCATGAAAATCTAGAAAACAGATCAGCTCTATTATCTTCCCCAAGATAAACACAGACTTCCTCAGAAATTTAAACTCTGCATTTACTTGCATTTACTAATAACAATTCCTTAACTTTCCAGAATGGAAATTCTTCCATTTCCTACTCATTTAGTTGCTGGAAAGTATGAAACATTTTATCACATTAAACTTTAGGTAGGTGGTTTTTCTGGTTTTATTTTTTTGTTCCCAAGGGGGAGTTTGATTCCTAAGTATTAGGGCCAGAAGAGGACCTAGCTGTGGGGTTTTGGGTGCCTCCTGTATGGAACAATTGCCATGCTCTCCATCTTCCCAGGCTGTGCACAGAGAAAGCCGATTTGTCCTTGGAGAGAAGCCCCTGCAATCAGAATTATACAGAACTACCCAGACACAGAGCACCAGGGATCTTAAACGTTTTCCCTCCTGCAGTGCCACAGGAGAGGCTCCCCTCTGCATGGCATCCACAGGTACTTCTAGGGACATCTCCAGCAGCAGGGGTAGAGTCCCTTTTCTGCCCAAGGCACTAAAAAGCACTCTCCTAGTGGGTAATTGTGAAGGCACCAGAAAGCACCATCCAGCAGCTTGTGCTGTTGCTTGTGAGGAACTGAAGCCTGGCAACAGGCTAGGTTGTGTTCTTGTGGGCCTCCTGCAGCATCTTCTCTGGCCACTAATTTCTCTGGATGCTGGTTTCTCTCTCTGGCTAACAAGGGAGCTGAGCCCTCCTGCAATCCTGGCAGATGTAGCTGCCAGGGAATTGCAAAATTTTTTTAAAAAGCAGGAAGACGGTTCAACTTAATGTTACAGGGCTCAGCTGAGCAAAGATTGCAGAACCATAGTTTTGTATATAAATAGCAATGTATCACCTGAACTCTGCTTTCCATGCTACTTCCTGACCTGGCCTCACATTTCAGTGACAGTTTGACTAGAATTCAGGAGGAACTAGGCTCAGCTGAGTAAAAACCTGGCCTAACTGTGCCTATCTGCTATCTATCTAAAGCAGTTCAATGCTGTTCAAATCTGGCCTGGTAAGTTTCAGGGGCACCAGGATGCCAATGTACTGCTTTCTGGGCAAGCTGCAGCTGAGAAAAGGATCTAACAGTGGAGACTGAGGTGTCTAAGCCCATTTCTTGTCTCAGCCCTCTCTGCTATTTTTGTGCTAGTGATACCCTGAGTCTGTCCACTTCTCTGTCACTGGAAATTTATAAAGTCCATTAGCTTTCTCATCATTACCCAGTTTGGTTTGCTGGTCACAGGATGCTCCCTCTGGAAATGTCTGTTGACTAGATCCAAGGTGGAGGGGAAGCCACACGAAGAAGACAACAATCATTTTCATATCACTTGTAGAGTACACCATGACTGATCTGTCCCCATAACCATGGAAGAGGCAAATCCTCTGACTGCTCCTGCAGAGGCTGGAAAAGAGTAGAGCAATGAGAGAGAGCCTTAGCCATGGAAACCATTTCTTTTAATGTGCAGCATCCTCTCCACAGAAGCCCTGAGGCACAGGTTGATGTGTTGGCCTGTTTCCAGCTGGTGGGTGTGATTCACCTGACTCACCCCCTGAAGTGTATCCACATAACATCCACATGTTGTGTACATAAATCAACTTTCACCTGAAGAATGGGAATTCTTTGGTGTCAAATGAATGTGAGCCGTGAAGAACCTGCTAAGTGTACTATAGCAGTCTTGGATGGTTGTCAGCTTTCCAGAGGGTTATGCTGTCAGCTGGAAATGTCTCGTTGTTCAGTTCCTAGAGTTTTCCAGGCCTAAAGTCTCCTTGTCTGAATTGTCAAACATATCATTGTCACCAGAGACAGCTGGCACAGGAAATAATGCCATGAAAGAATCAAATGATACAGCATTTTTGCAAAACCTTATGCAAATCTGTATTAAAGCCAGTCTTTTCTTTCTTATTAAATTAGCATCATACTATGCTGAAATTTTTATGCACTAGTTGAAGAGTTACAGCTAAATGACATTATGACTCATTATGGCAACATGCAGCAGCATTGACCCAGACTTGTCTCCTAGTCCTCCAAATCTTATCCATTCCACACTTGGTTTACCACAAAAATGGCCTGCATTGCTATAAGCTTAAAACTAGAGGACACACTTTAACATGGATTCTGTGTTTCAAATGTGCAATAATGGTTTAGTTAACAGGAAGCAGACTCAAGCCTGCTCCAGACACACTGGCAATTAGGCATATATCAGTTCTCCGTTCTGCCAGAGCACAGAGTGAAAGGAGATATCCTTTCTCTGGAGCATGGAGAGAACCAATTATGGATCCTAGAAAGTATTTAAATGGAAATTCTAGATTTTAAGTGAATGAACTGTAATAACGAAATTCATTTCTGTGACGCCCATTGCTGGGAATCACTTCCTAACAGGAAGGTATAAAGATAGAGCCCTCTTCTTGGGTGTGCAGAGCAGAAGAACAGGCAGCAGACACAAACTGGAAAACAGGAAATCCCAACTCAGTATAAGGAATTGTCAGGCTCTGGAGCAGGTTGTACAATCCCTGTGTTTGGAGATATTGAAAACCTGGTTGGACAAGGTGTTGACTACCTGCTCTAAAAACCTTCTTGGAGCAGGAGGACGTTCTAAGTGAATGCCTGAGGCCTCTTCCGACCTACATGTTCCTCAAATTGCATCTGTGCAAGAGCAGTGTGTCCTGCAGCACTGTAGCAGTGGGAGGCTTGTTTCCAACACCACTGAGTGAAGAAAGGGAGGAAGCAAGGCTGCTTTGAATGGAGTTTTCTGGAATATACCTGAACAATCTGCTGGACAGGAAGGGGAGGTGACTTGGTCAGATGGGTGTTGGTTTCTGCATAACGTTGTTTTGGGGAGGGTTTATTTAAAGTTTTAAAATGTTTTAATTCATGCACATATTCTTCCTTCTGCCTCCTTTAGTGAGGTCTAAACTAGAAGTAAACACAGATTTTTAATGCATGTAGTCACAGAGACAGACAAAGTATGTCACGTATGGTTGGGAAGAAGATCCAGCCTTTGCATTTCCACAGTGTTTGCTATAGCAGAGCGCAAGAGCCAATGGCACAGTCACTGAGCAATTGTGTGGTGGTTGCTGCTGACCACAGAATCACAGAGTATCCTGAGTGGGAAGGACTCACAAGGGTCATTGAATCCATCTCCTGGCCTTGCACAGAACAGCCCCAAGAGTCACACCATGTGCCCAAGAACCTTCTCCAAATGCATCTTGATCTCTGTCAGGCTTGGTGCTGTGACCTCTTCCCTGTGGCCTTTTCCAGTGCCCAACCATCCTCAGGGTGAAGAACCTTTTCTTGATATCCAACTTAAATCTCGCATTACACAGCATCAGGCCATTCCCTCATGTCCTGTCACTGGTCACCACAGACTGCAATGAGGTCTCCCCTCAGTCTCCTTTTCTCCAGGCTGAACAGACCAAGTGACCTCAGCTGCTCCTCACCAGGCTTCCCCTCAAGGCCCTTCAACTTCGGACATTCAAATGATGCCAGCAGATTGTCAAGAAAGTTTAGATAGTGGAACTACACAATGTGATTCTTTAGTGCAATAAGTAGTACTTTAGTAACTGCTTTCAGAGTGAGTTCTAAAAGGTGACTTCTGACTGCCCATACAGGGTGTATTTCTCATATTAGTCTCGTTGGAAGGAGCCTCAGTTTGAGGCATTGGTGTAGTACTTCTGAGGCTTGGCTGATGGCTGTCATTCATTTCTTCAATAGATTTGGTTTAATGTCACTGGCTTGGTTCAAGCAAGCCTCCTTAAAACAATGCTTCTGACAACAACTGAAACACTTATAAAAATGGGGGTTTAAAAATTATTATAATTCTAGTAATGTAAAGAGAAGTGCTTTCTTCTTTTTTTTTTCTTCAGATTCACATTCACAAGTGTATAGAGATGTCATTTATGTCCTAGACACATTAATTTCTGATTTTTTCCTTTAACTCTCTTAATTGGAAGAAAATATGTTGCTGCTGATTTATGAACTCTTCAGAAGTGCCAGGGATCATTTTAAATGTACACAGCTGCTCTGCAGTAGTTTAACTTGGCAGATAGTATTAAACCATTGAATTGTGTCATTTATTTGTGTATGCACACAATAAGTTCCTTGTGCAGGTTCTTCAGAAAAAGTCTCAATGTTGATTCGAAAATGTGGCCTAAAAATAACCTAGCCCCATGATTTATTGTTTTGGTGCTTGTCTCCAAACAGTACATCTAAAATGAAGAATGAGACACCGTGTGTACCCCAGATAAGGCAATGGAATGGGAACCATCCGTAAGAGGAACTATAGGCCGAGGTCTGAAAAGGAAAAGTTCCCAGGGCTAACGAGCAAGACACATGATGGGAATCAATTCGTGTGGCTGGCATTTGGGAATGCTGCAACTTATTTCATTGCTAGGCCAGGGAGTGTATGACGCTGTGTAATGAGAAAGAGCAGCAGTCGTGACAGCAGTATCACTGGTTGTAATGGAGTATAAATCAGGGCAGTTTACTCTGTCATTCCATTCAGGGCATCATAAAAGTAACACCTGTCATCTGGAAAAAATCTAAACTCAGAGAATAATACAATGCATTTCACATGAATGTATAAAATCCTACAGTATCAGAAAATAAAACACTTAGAAGTCGAATCTTTATACTAAGGGGTGACACCTGCAAATATATTCTATGATCAATACTATGTGACTTGACTTATGTCTTAAACTATTCTGTGGAGGGGGGTGGGGAAGTAGCAGTATAGATTCTATTATAGCTCTAAAAAATAACTTTTTAGGCCATGATACTAATCTCTTTGATCCACACCGTATTGGAAGGCAAAAGAACTTCCCTTATTTCTCCTTTGGCTGTAAAATGGACTGAAAACAGCCTTCAGGGAATTGTAGATTCAGTTACATCCTCAATAAGAGAACCTAATGGGCCGTGTTTAAAGACTGATTGATAGACATCATCTCTTGATGATCATAGCAGAACTTTTTTAGGCTGCTGATTGCAAGCACAGACATTCTGGAAAGCAAAATTTATGCCTGCCAGGCTTTTTGCCGTGTTTTGTCTCCTTTTTTCTTTCCTCCTCTCAAACCAGAGTTCAGCAGTCAGACCTGGAAGTCAGTAACAATAGCCAAAAAACCTGAGCCAAAGACTATTATCAGCCATGCAAGTTTCAAATATTTTTCTTCAGTAAATGGTCTAAAAGACAGAAATTTAAAATTAAATAGAAGCTAAGTTTGTCCTAAAGCTCTAGAAAATGGTGAAACTTTTGCACATTGGAAGCTTTAGGAACTATAGGAACTTTAGAAGGTGGGTACAGAATTATTTATTCATGATGAGTCAGTTCTGTCATCCGCTTCTGTCACAAAATTTCCATGTGCTCTGGGTCTGTACAGTATGGAAAATTAATTGTTTTCAGGAGGTCATGAAATTTCTCTTGTCTTGTTATGAGGGGCTGTGGAGCATAGATTTATTTTTTATCCAGGATCAGTGCTGTCAACGTCCAATGAAATTGAAATATCAGCCAGATTTCCCTTTTTATTCCTTGCCTTCTGAGGTGGCAACTTGGTGCTACCTGTAGTTGTGGAACCACTCAGCTGCCTTACCCAAGATGTCAGTGTAGAGGAGCTCAGGCCCCCTCAGGGTGCAGAACTGGAGCACCCTGAGCCTTCTGCTCTCAAGAAACTGGGCTACTGTGCTAGCAGTCAGAGTGACAAAGCAGAAAGCACCATCAGGGATCTGAGTGAAGAACCTGAACACTGCTGTCTTCTCTTCTTACACAACCCCAAGCCTCAATGCAAATGAATCAGGTCCATATTTTAACATTGGATTTTTGAACTATGGCAACAGGGTTGCATATTTATGGGCTGGGGAGCAGAACAGTGGGGAGATCACCCAGGCCATCTAATTCATGTGGGACTTCTTGGTCCCATTCATCATTCCCAATAATGAGGTACAAACCACAAATCTGGTCTATAGTGTTTTCCTGACTGCTACTTCTCCATTGCAGTGAGAGTTTGGGGTGGTTTTGGAGCACACATTGTGCTTTTGGAGAAAAGGGGTTTTTTTCTTAAGGCAACTGGAAAGAAAATGAGTATCGATGTAAGTAATAGAACAGATAAGAATTGCCTTGGTAGATTGGTGTTCTGTTGTTAAATCCTCTACTTATAAGTTATATAATATATGATAAGTTAATACTTATCATAGTATTAGGCATTTTAGTCAATACTTTTTTGGGGGGGGTGGTAATTAATACATCTTTGTGTTGACATTGCTCACAATTATCTAATTTTAACATTAAAGTACAGAGGGAAATGTTGGAAGTGTCTTCTGTGCATCACTTCACTGCTACACAGGCCCAACACAATGAGCAGAACAATAACAATAATCAGTTTGCCAAAGCTGCAGCTAGAGCCCCTCTAAAATGTTGGAGAATTAAATCTTTACAATTGTTACAGAAGTAGTATTTTCAAAGCAGACTTACTACTGGGCCAATGGTTCAGATACTCCATGCATGGTATCTTGCTCCTCATGAGAAAAGTTGTGTACCACAGCCTCTGGAACCAGTCAGAAGACAAGTCCCAGAAAGCACCTTTAAACCTGAACAGGACTAAAGTTTCTTTTTCTGGGATGTCAGGTTTACAGCACGGGCATTAATGTCACTCTGGTAACTTGCAGCTGATTGAGTAATGTCTTATTTAGAACTAAATCTTCTGTATTCTGTGGGCTGGCCTGTGATACAGATGGGTATAGCTATACCACAGACTAGAAGGCACTGCAAAAGTCAATCCTGCAACAGAGATTGGTCTTGGGTAATTATTCTTCAGGAAAGCTCTCCAGAGAAGAGCTAGTTATCTCTCCTCCTCAGTCTCAGAAGTAGATGACAGTGTTATTCCCTTTGCCAAAGACAAATTGCACTTTTATACCAGTGAAAATCCACATTAACAAGCATAAGAAGGCTTAAAACATCTTTTTCTTTTTTTCTTCTCCCTTGTGGACAATCTTATAAAGAGGCATACAGGACACAGGATGTAGCCTTACTCTTCATAGATCCTTCTGCTTTTTCAGTGGTACAGCCTGAATATCTTCCGGCGTGTTTGAAATGCAAAGGCAGATTTTGCTACTCTAACTTGCTTCTAACCTTCTAACTGAAAAGGAACACACTTTTTTTTGACTGTGATTCCAAATATTCTGCTTCGGTTTAAACACCTTTCACCAATCTGAATTAACTGGATTAATTAAAGAAAATATATGCCCTAACATCCTAAAATATTTTGAAAATTCTCTTATTTGGCCTTTCAAATAACAATAATAATAGTAATTTTAAAATCCCAGCTTTTGCATGCAAACCAACAAAACAAAATGTTATTTATTGTGCAGAAGCAAGAAAAATCAAGTATCCATATCTTGGGAGGGTGTTAATGTTCTAATTTGTGCCAGAGTATATCCCCGGCAATTTTTACTGGGAAGATTCTGAGGGTACCAGAGCCAAATAGTAAGACTCTGACCCTAAGAGAATTTTGGAAATGCAGTTATGCTGCAGAGACACTGCTGTGTCCACCCAGAGATATCAGATGCAGATCAATGGAGTCAAGCACTCAAATCCTGCCTATCAGCTGGAAGTGTGATCTAGAAAATGATGGAGAAAACCCATAAGCCAAGTAGCAGCTTAGAAACCACAGTATATTCAGATGTTAGAAGAAGTAAAAAGTTCTATTTTGCACAATAAATATTGATAGTCTTAATGGTTTTTAAGGTAAGTATTTTAAAGAAGGAAAGAAACCAGTGCAGTTGTCATCCCTGCTGAGCAGAACCTTATTTCCCTGACCACTAGAATAAAAACCTTGCCTGCTAAAGACTGGTTCACTGAGTATATCTGAGTATGGGCATGCAATGTTTTTACAATGAAACATAAAACCAGGCAAAATCCCACCTGGGTTCAGCTTTTTTTAATGAGATGGAAGTTCAGATTTGAGCTTACCAAAGATTGATGATTACTGGAGATAAATGTGTGTTTCAGATTTGAAATATAATTCTCTGCATGCTAAAACACACATGCATGGCAGATATAAACTATGCAAGTAGGGAACTTGAAATGCTGAGCTATTTCCAGGGCAAATACCTCTAAAACCTCATTTTCCCAATTCTTATTTTCTGTTTGACTGTGAGAGAACTAAAAATTTCCACAAAATTGGAATTGTGGTAACTACAGATAAAATAAATTGCCCCTCTCCAAATGGCCTCCCCCAGGTGTGTTTGAAAGGTCAGGTTAGAACCTTCTCAGCATTGCATGGTCTAAATTAGTCCTGAACAAGAACTGTACATTAATCAAAATGAATGAAAGTTTTCCTTTAGCTGGAGTGATGAGGCCTGTGGTGTGGGAGCAGAAGGATGTGATTACTGCTTGTCAGGCTATATGCAGACCAAAATCTGCTCTGTTGCACTGGTGTAAACCAGCAGTAACTCAGCTAGGTATTGGGATTTATAAGCACAATGCACTGGAAGTTAGAAACTGATCCACCTCAAAAAATGTTCTTGGAAATTAACGTTCACTGACCATTTTAACATCAGTGTTGCTATTGTAATAATATAATGTAAAACTAATTCAGACACCTGTTTGATAGGCATGCTGGACAAACAAATGCAGACCCACTCAGGGCACTGGAGGGCAGAGGGATTACTCTGAATCTTAAGTGCCGCTTTTGGTCCCTTTCATGCACTTTCTCAGCTCTGGAACAACAACCTCTGAAAATCCTGCTGTCCCTTCTCCTATTGCTGTCCTTCCCAGCATGTCTGTAAAACAAGCCCCTTAAACCTGATTCTCAGGATGGCAAATGACTCAGGCAGTAAAGGTTCAGCAGAAAAGCATGGATTGGAGCTTGATCCACTGCACAGTCCTGAGGCACAGGTGAGGGGTTATGGCCTGATGAGTTAGATAGTGGCCAAATGTTGTGTTAACATAAGAGTTTTATTTACCAACACTGTGCTAATCAATAACTATTTCAAAAGTTAGAACTCTTTCTAACACCTGGTGCTCAGTGGTTTTAGATATATGTGTCAGATCACTGTCAGGGCGCAGCTAAAAACTGTCTTCTTACATTTTGGGGAAGGAAGGTCTGTGGAGAGCTGCTGCATTGGCATCAGTGGTGCAGTACACCCCATGGGAGGCTATGTAGCTGCCCTGGATCACTCTTTGCTTCCCTGAGAACACAGGCCTTCAACCAGGGAGTCTTCAGCTTCATTATAGCTGGCCAGACTTGTTATCATAACAAGCTTGAGACTTGTTATCATCAGAAAAGTTTGCACAGGCTCATTTCAGCATAAGTGTCAGACCTTCACATCCCTTCTTGAACCCTCCTTTTGTTTTCCTCCAGGTATTCCCTGCAGGATTTGTGGGCGGAGGCAATCTGGCTGCTCCCAGCAGGCAGCAAGCGCCACCTAACACCTCTGGAGGAACTGGAGGCGTGCTCCCCCAGCAAACACTGAGAGTACGTTCTCACCCACAGATCTTCAGCTGTAACCCTGTTCTGCTGGAGCTGCTGTTGGAGATCAAAAAATGGACAGCAAAATCAGATTTGGACAAATCTTATTAGCTATTATTTGATTTGTTAGTTTATTGTCTTTAGTAACACACATGTGAGCCAGAAGAGTGGAGTGTATTTTGCAGTGAGACACTCATGCAGGACTGATACAATTATTGAACGTGGCTTTTAATAACAGTACAATTGGAAAGAAGTTTAATGAATACAAGTCCTTTCTTAAATGTTGCTATAAAGTATGCTGACTTAGCTATAGACAAATCATACATTTATCTAATTCATATATATATATATAAGGAAACACAACATACAGTAATTCAACAAAATTTGAACTTGCCCTTTTTTATGTTTTTGCCCTCATTAGATTCCAAAGAGCTGGACGTTTCTTTCCCTTTATTTTTGTGAAAGCTTATAAAACATAAGTCAATAATCCAGCAATCCTGGATTCAAATACCTTGTTAAGTAGATAAATCCTTTATTCTTAAAATGAAATAAAATTGAAGAAAAGCTGAAATGTAAGAATTGCAAATAGTAGCTGTATTATTCAAGTACTGGCAGCTGCTCTTCTCCCAGGAGCCTTGTGATGCTGAATGTTTCTCAGTGGGACTCCTATAACCTGTTCACATGTTTCATTTTGAGCCTTAACTTTGCAGTCCTTTTTCCTCCTCAGTTAGATTTGAATGGATGGCTGATGTTAGTGCAAGCTGTGGGTCACTTCCTAGGCTGCTCTGGAAGTGGAAGATTACCTGCTGATTAATAGAATAAAAAGAAAAAATAGAGTATTCTCATCCTCTAGTATCTTATAGTTGCAGGTATTCTTTTTTTACTGGGGTTTTTATGGTTGTTCCAGAGGAGATGGAAAGAGGCTTGCAGGGGTGAGAAGCAAATATCTCATGTATCCTGCCCAAGGGCAAGGTTGCACACTGGTTAACTTGGATAAATTAACCCAGGATGACATTGCTGTGGCTGTGGGGCTTCCTCTGCCTTCTGGGTAGCTGGTTTCCTTCTGCCACAACCCAGCAATCTTTTCTCCTTTTTTTATAGATAGCACTAAACTTTGTGCTATGTTCCACAAAATAATCTCCATCTTCCGGACACGTCAACAACTTTCCATTCTCCATCTCTTACTTCATTGTGGCCAAATGCCTTGCAGTAGATGAATAATGGGTTTATTCTTCCTTTGACTATGTACCTTTATGTTATCACTTGGAATATTTTTGCTTTGCAGGCTGGCACCAAAACAAATTTAAAAACATTAATGGAACTTCAAAACAAGCCACCTACACTTGGAAACCTTACTATCAACTTGGTCTGCTTTATTTTGCTCATAATGTATTTTAAGATGTTTATCTTGGAAATAAGAACAGTGGCCGATTCCAGCTTTCATGGCTCTCATTAGTTTATTGCATCTAAAAATGACCACGGAAACTCAAATGTATTTCTAAGTACAATATTATGGTTCCACATATCTGTTTGGAATGAGGTCGGAGGCATGGCTTCCAAGTGAGCTGACTCTCTGCTTTGGTCCTTACCCTGCCATTTACATGAGTGGAAAAGCAACAAACTGCAACACTCTGGTTGTGGGGTGCACACCCACTCTGAGCAGACTCTGGCCCATAATTGAGTATCTGAGCAGAGTGAAACTCCTGTGCTGAGTGTAAGGAAAGATAGAAACTCTCCGGAGTCACCCCCTGTCCTCTGACAGGTATGTTTGGAGGAGTTCAGGTCAGTGCTGGCTTTGGAGTAAGTCCTGGCCCAATTTTCAATAAATCCCTCAGCACACTTTTTTCTAGCAGCAAAACCCTTCATTAAACTAGCATTTGAGGGAAGCAATATATGTTACTAGTGCCCTTCCAGAAGTGGAGAGCAACTTGCAGGACTGTTTTTTGGAGGTAAGGACTGAGCTGGGCACAAGCCACCAGATGTGCCAGCTGCTCCATATGCAGCCATCCCTCGTCCAGAAAAAGGTGCTCTGGTTTTGTGCTACCAAAACCTCCTCCTAGGAGACTCTGTTTCAATGGCATCTGTGTCCTGAGAGCCAGTGAAAAGAAAGCTGGATCCCCATCATGAGGTTTTTGTTGTTCCCACTGTTACTATGATAATTTTCATATTTTGAATACAGTCCAAGAACATTTTGCATCTTCCCTTTTACTACAGATATGAACAGCTGTTTGAAAAGAAACTGATAAATAGATGGGATCTTGTGTGTTTTCCAAGTATTCGCTTAACTACAATGACTGCATTGGGAAAAAGCGGTTTCTGGACTGAGACTTGATTTGTAAATAGCCAAATTATGCAAACACTTGATTTATGATCCAGTGGGTAGTAATTTATTCAGTATCATGGGACTAGACTGCTAGTCTTGTATTCATTATTGATACACGTAGTTAAAGGAAAATTAAGAGAATTTTCTTCAGGAAAGTCTCTGTTCAAAGACAAATCTCAGGCTTGCCTTCTTCCACTGATAATTTATAATTCCCCTGGGAAAACAATTTTCACCTTGGGTTGATTCTCAAGCCTTTCAATTTGGCAACTGGACTTCCCACTGATCTCTGTGATCTGCGGGGACAAAATTTCATCCACGTATACAACCAACTTCGGAGGTGTGGATTGTGCTGGTTTTGGCTGGGACAGAGTTAATTTTCTTCATGGTAGATAGTATAGGGCTATGTTTAGGATTTTTCCTGGAAAGAGTGTTGATAACACAGCAATGTTTTAGTTGTTATTAAGCAGGGCTTGCACAGTCAAGGCCTTTTCTGCTCCTCAGCCCACCGTGACAGTGAGGAGATTGGGGGTGCACAAGGACTTGGGAGGGGACGCAGCCAGGATAGCTGACCTGCACTGACCAAAGGATATTCCAGACCATGTGGTGGTTATTCCATGTCTGGATATTCCAGACAGAGCTGTGGAAAGAAGGAGGAAGGGAGGGACATTTGCAGTGATGGCATTTGTCTTCCCAAATCACTGTTACACAGGATGGGGCCTGGCTTTGCTGGGGAGAGCTGAACACCTGCCTGCCCATGGGAAGGAGTGAATAAATTCCTTGTTTGGCTTTGCTTGTCTGCACAGCTTTTGTGATATTATTAAACTGTCTTTTATCTCAGCCCACAAGTTTTCTCACTTTTATCCTTCTCATCTCTCCCCCATTCCAGCAGGGGTGAGAGTGGGCAAGTGGCTGTGTTGCCAGCCAGGATTAAACCATGATACAGGTATAGAAGAAATCTTATTTAATTCCTAATGAGAACTAAAATCTCCTTTCTATCTGTTGTCAATGAGGTTGTTTCTCCTTCTCCAATAACTAGTCCAGAATGATCTAGGCTTTAAAGAAAAATTCCAGCAGAGGTATTCAATCTGGAGTTATTTGTCAAATTAGTCATGATACTTGTTTGTAAGTAGTAACAAATGGAAAACCTCATGTTACATGCTAGAAGGAAAAATAGGCTGAATAATTCTTAAGCAATGTTCAGATGTCAAGCAGGAAATCCTGCTCACATGGGACCATATCATGTTGCACACCTTTTTGGGGCTCTTTACCGAGAAGAGATTTCTGTTTCTTCTTAAAATATTGGAAGGGTTGTAGTAGAGAGGTGAGAAGATGCCTTTAACTCTGGTGTCTACTAAGGGCAAACTCAAGCAAGACTCATATTCCTGAGCACAGTACAATGTGGGGCTGACTGAGCTGAGTGAATTTGGGGTATAGCCTCACTAGAAGTGGACCACCTGGGCCTGACACATCCCAGGGGACGTTGTGGTGTGCCTTGCAGCAACATAGGTGAAAAATGTCTGTGACCCAAAGGCACCAGCCAGCCTGTGAGCATTGCCAGGAGATTTTGCTTAGGGCTGAGAACAGTTCTTTTGATACCCACAACTGGAGATAGGAAAGAGGATGATACACAAGAGCACCCATACGTTCTGTCACATGAGAGCAGGAAAGGTGCTGTACATGTCTCTACTGGAAGATGGAGCTGGGTCTGAAAGCAAAAGTTGGCAGGGTACTGAGCTGACCAAACATTTCTGGGGCTGGGTAGTGTTCTTGTGCAAGTGTGGCCCTGCAGGGCTGCTGCCAAGCCCAGCCAGCCAAAGGACAGGCTGTGGCTCTTGGAGCTTTGCTGCATCTCCAGGGTTCAAATCCTCTAGCAGTGTCAGCAGCACAGATGTCAGAGAGGTATTTTGTGTTGGTTTGCTTTTGGCTCAGACAGTGGCCCAGGCTAGGACTCCTATTTTAGCCACTGATTCTCACCCTGCCATGGGGCTCAGGCAGGCAGGGAGGAGGAGCCACCCCAGTGACTGCTGCTGCTGGGTGCCCCAATACCCATCCTGCCTTTAGGCAAGGAACTCAAGCCAGAGAAGGTGGAGCAGCCAAGCATGTCAAGCACATCAAGGAGGAATGGGGAGAGAAGGCAAATGGAAGTTTAGTTTTTCAGTCCAGCTGTGGGTTGAGGGAGAGAGGAAATAATCCCTTCCCCCTATGACAATGTATATGGATTTATTTTACATTGCATATGGACCTGACTTTCCCCTTGGTTACCATCAGACTGATGATGCCAGCACACTCCTGTCCTGTTTGTCCCATTAGCCTGGTGTTTTGGGGATCCTGGTAAGAGGGTGGGCCCAGCCAGGCTGCAGGCAGAGTAGACACTCTATTGCCCAGTTCCAGACCATGTGCTCAGACCAGGACATCAGGAAAAAACAAGCTGCTGCAAACACTTCTGAATTTCTGAGCTGAACTCACTGATAAGGATAACAAGGATGCTGAGCATAAGCTTAAGGAGCCAGGACCTTCAAGACATTAACTAACATCTCCTCAACTAAGTCAAGAAAGGATGTCACCAGCAGAACCTTTGCTACCTCTGTTAAGACTGATTCAGTTATAAACATCTGTAATGTAAATTATTGAACCTGAATTGTCCTTTTAGAGTCCCTTTAGAGCATTTTGAAAGAAATATGCACTTCTAAGGAGGGGTTAATTTCTCGCAAAAGGACTCAAGCAAATGGATGACAGATTTGCATCCAAAGAGGAAGGACCTTAATTGACTACCTTATATCTGTATATGCTTTTTTTTTCTCCTGACTTGCTGTGCTTATGATGACACTGAGGGGCATGAAATCCCTGGGGTATTTAATCCTGAAGCAGTTGCTCAGATTAAACAGGGCTGCTTAGCTAAAGACTTCCCAATGTGTGCTAGCAAAGCATCATGTGAATATCTGTGATTGTCTGTAATGAAATGTGATTCAGTGCAAGCCTGGATATAGGCTGAAAATGCAAGATCAAATGCCCATGCATAACAAGTCAGCTAGACAGCCCAAAGGAACTTTTCACTCCAAACACAGAGTTCTTACAGCCTGTTTCCACAAACGTGTGCAGGAAGTTGCACACCAGCTCTGCCCATGCTTGTAGTTGCCTGACAAGGGTCAGTTCTGGAAGCCATTTAACATCACAAAGTCACATTCCTCATGTCTCCTTAGATGTCTGTTGTGCATCCTAGAAAGCCAGTCTCTTGATCAGATTTAGTGGCTAACATTAAACTCTTCCTTCCCTTCCTCCCTTTTCTCCTTCATTCCTTCCCTCTTTTCTCCCTTCCCACTTTCATCCCTTCTTCTCTTCCTACCTGCCTGCCTCTATGTAACCCACATAATTTAAAACAATGTATTTCATTACAAATAAATAAAGGACAGTTCTGGTTCTTTCCTCTGTGCTGTATCTATGTCATTCATCCTTGCTGTGTGACTTCTGTTTTTCCTTAAGGGAAGCAAGTTATGCATCTATGCAGCAACCATTGCATCCATTTTCATAGACAATTTTTATTGAAATAAAACACATTTTAGCATAGTAACAATCTCTGCATATAAGCAACCCTATAACAATAGTTTAGGTAAAAGAACACATTCCAACTTCTAAACATGGGTAACAAAAACAGAGAAAGTACATACCTATCCACCAAGAGGATATTTAGAAGAAGGGTATATGAGCAGCAATGCAAACACAAATAATGTGCAGAAAGGAATGGAGACAAAGTAAAAAAAAATTGTTTGAATTGCATACAGCTCTTACTACAGTACCATTTTTCTTCCTTGAAGAATTTTTTACTGAGATGATGTTTTTTTCCCACTTCATAGGATGCATTTCCACAGAAATTACTTTATAAAGGACCTCAACTCCATTCACATTGTCATCAGACCTATAAAAACTTTGGGCAGAACAACTTTGCTTGGTTTATGTTGAAGCATTGTGCCAAGCTTCTGAAGGCACGAGTTCTCTCCCTGCCCTACCATCTGTCTGTTGCAGCACGTACCGCAGCATACGCCACTGCATAGGTCACAGCTGAGATGGTCATGACACACAGAATATCACCATACAATTTCAGAAGGCTTTAAGCACTCACACAAATAGAGTAACACCATACCTCATCAGAAATCTTCAGGCATCCATCCATACAGAGTAACATCATATCACCTTAGAAGGCTGCAAGCATCTGCTCATCTTGTCCTTCAGCCCAACCTTTTATACCCCTGATGTTCATGCACTGCACCTGTGTGCCCTCTGTTCCCTTTGTGGTTGGTCAGTTCACCTGGGCACTCCGTGTCTCATTGCTGTCAGTGCTGCTCACCTGCTGCTCACAGCTGCACCCACTGGGGATGAGGCTCGGCTGCAGCCCCACTCCCAGTTACCACAAACCGGGCACCTACATCTGGCCAGTGCATGACCACTTCACAGTATCTGTGCTGCATTTTCCCATCTGTAGAGTGGGGATAACAAAATTACTGGCTTTCTACAAAAGTAATAAAAATAAATAAATTTTTTAAGCTGGCAAAGACCATATGATAATATGTATTGTATTTTAGTGTTAGAAAAGAAAAAAAACTAAAAATCTTTCCGATTGTAACAGCTAATAGAAGCAAATTATTTCTAGGAGCAAAATATATCTTTGTAAGACTGAAGAGTCCACATCTACAGCTTTTGAAAGATACATGTTTGCATGTGGACGGTGCTTGAACTTTGCCTTTTCACTTACAAAAGACTTCAGCATTATTCAGTAGTTCAGGAAGTGAATCAAGTATAAAGGTGTCAGAGTAAAAATTTCATAGAGGAAGTGACACAGAGGTCATTAGCCACACCAAAAGTAATCATCCAAATTTTTTGAAACCTGAAGAAAAGATAATGTACAAGGACTAATTTCTTACCCAAAGAATTTTTTTTTGAGCAGAGATGTTTTTGGTCAAGTTGCCTTTCCAAAATTTGGACAGGCTTGGTCAAAATGAGAATTGAACTTGATTTCCAGCTTGGAATTTACAGCTACTCTCAAGTAGACATATACAGAAATAAGCTGATTTGTTCCTGTAGCTCCATTTTGCAGCCTAGTGTGCAGTTCAACACACAGCCACAAAAAAGAGCTTTCACTCTTTCTGAAAATATGCCAATGGATAATTTACATGGTAGCAAGTTAGCTTCACTCTTCATCTTCAAAGCACGCATCAAGCCTCCACTGCTAGTCCACTTATACTTGTGAAAACTTTCAACTGTATGCAAAATTGTTCCTCTCAGTTTATTTGTGTCACAAACTGGTCTCTGTGAACTGGGTTTGTGCTATTAGAAAATATGAAGTACCCAGAGTGTACTAGCAAAGATGGGCCTTACTTGGTAGCTTAGGATTCTTTTACTTGTTCAAGTAACCCTTGTGCAAGACTCACCTGACCTTAAATCTCTGGGTAAAGGTAGGCAGTAAAAGTGCTGCTATGTAAGTCTCCACAAATTACTTGTTCACCAAGGTGCAGAGCTTTCTAACCTCTGTTGGCTGGAGACTGTGGTTGGAGTTGAAATTGCTTAAGCAATTGAAATCTTGATTAATACTTGAACTGAGCGCATCAGCCTGGCTCCCACCTGACCTGGCACTGAGAACTGCGTGGGCTCTGGCCGTTGGACCGGGCCAAGAAAAGTGAGCCAGCTCCAACTGGAAGTTGGTGGGGTGGAGCACACTGGAAACTGCTTAAAGAGAAAATGATTCTTTAATGGGAAAAGTGTGATTTTTCCAAGTAATTTGACCCGAGTGGAAACAAAGCTTGTCAGAGACTGTATTACGTGAAAATGTTTGCAGAATGATGTCAGTGTGTTAGCACTGTTAGCAGACAGTTGGAGCTTTATTCACAAAAAGGGCACATTTTCACTGCTTGTAGTAGATTCATAAATGAGACTTTCTGTGCACAAGTGAGCTCCACGAAAACACAGCCCTTCCATTTTGGGGAAAAAGACATTTTTTGCATAGTTGGGCCAAATTATTTTGTGGCACTCTGAATGTAAGTTATCAAAGGGCCTTCCCAGGTTTCTTCTTGGATATGACTTCCTCTGAGAAAAGGTATGGAGAAGATTGGAGCACAGGCTCAAAGGCACTTCCCAAGGATCAAGTGTAGCCCACTGCTCTGATGGTGGTGGCTCAGGTCACAGATCCCCCTACCTCTGCCTCCTGTATCCTTGTCACCTATTTAGGGAAATGTGTAAGAAGCAAGGAATGTATGAAGTGATTCGTTCTCAGATATACTGCTGTGCCCCTGACAGTCTCCACAGCAACCACATCACACAATCCTCTCCATAGGACAATTGGAAAAAGATGGTTTGTTTGGGTGTTACCAGACCTTCTAGCTCAGTGACGTTTCCTGCTGGAGATGATAACTTGAACACAGTGTGGACAAGCAGCAAGCACAGGGTGAGGGAATTGGAGGGATGCTTTGAAAAATCTGGGAAGTCTGGAGTCAGTCTCAAGCTTGGAAGCAGGCAGCCATTCCTCAGTAATATTTTGGCGATGCTCAGCCATCCATGTACATGTGAGTGGGAGTCTACGAGTGCAGATCCACACAGGGTGGAATTCACTGTGCTGGGTAAGGGGAGGCACAGGCTACTTGGTCAGCTACTGTCTCAGTCACTCCTTTCAGTGCTCCTACTGTTCTTTGCCTCAAAACCAGCACCAAGGAGCCTGTGGAGGAATTCTTCCAGGAAAATCTTCAGTAAAGCCCTTTAATTTTCTGAGTTGGCCCTTGCTCTTCCCTTTGGGAATGAAGAATGAATATTTCCTGTATCATTTTCAGCTTGCTGCCATCAGTTTCTGCGGAATAAAATAATCCCCTTTCCCCTCTGCTCCAACTTTTCTGAAAAGAAATGATATATAATCTGCAGGTGGTCTGTGGGATGGTCCCTTGCCGGTGATTTCATTTTTGTTGCGGTGCAATATATTGCTGTTGTTATTTGCACATCTTCAGTAGTAACATGCTAGGCAAATACGGATATTTTTATTAGAACAGGCTGAAGCATCCTAGCATTTGGGAATGATTTGGCTTTATGGTACTTGCTGTACCACAGGTTCAGTGTACATGTGTGCAAGCACATCTCTAACAGAAGATAAAACTTACTTCTCCAGCATCATTTCCTATGGTGTCCCATACAGGTTCCTATCCTGCACTGTTCACTGGTGTCTGAAGCCTGATGCAGTAGTGCATTAAGTGATGTGACTAACAGCTGTCATGAGCTGTGCTGTAAAGGGAAGTGTGTGTAGCAGATTTAAATCCCTCCTTAATGCACATGTATTTCATTTAAAAGTCTGACAAAAAAAAAATCAGCATGTTCCTACCCTCATGGTTTAATTAGTTGTTATTGTATTCGTAACCCATTTCCACTTCATTATTCATAACTGTCAGTTCACTTTTTTTCTTTCCTTGTTTAATTAAAATTGTTTAAGAGAAATCAGAGCTAGGCAAGGGTGCCTGACTTCCAGGCTTGGGGACCAAATTCTTACTGCATAGGTCAAGTAAAATGTAGGCAGCTGCAGTGAAAGATGATCTCTAATAATCTGCCACAGGTTATGATTAAGGGAAAGAAACCAAAGTAAAACTGCCTCTGAACTAATTTCTCCAGCCAAATTTCTTCTTCCTACCTTGGTTTGCCTTGTGCCTATTGATATCTGGCTTCATTGCATCAGGACTGTGCAGGAGAACCTTGGCTCTCTGCTCTCCTCGGATCTTCCTGAAAGACAATATAAAACAAGCAAAAGTCAAACAGAAACCTGCACAGCAACCTCTTGGCAGAAATCATGAGCCAACAGGCTTCTGACAAAAGCCGAATCTCTTTACTCCTATCTCTGTACTTGTTGATCTGTGTCACAACTCTTGTGGAGGCTGGAAGTCTGCTTCCCTGGAGAGAGGAGCCTGAAAATGGCAGCAGTGCTTGCCCAGGAGTTAGCTCTGCTTCACAGGAGCCAGCTCTGCTTCACTTCTTTGCTTTGTTTGCCAGGCATTTGAGGAGATCACATCAGGAATACCCAGGTGAGATTTCTGCCTGTTTGGTTAAGAGCAGCTGGTGCAGATGCTGGGCTCACACTGTGCCACCAGAGCCTGGGCCTTGGAGCCCAGTGGGCAGCAGACCAAAGGAGACAGCCAGCGACAGGGCTGTGGGAGCCGTGGTGAAAGGGCCTTGGGCTGGGGCACTTTCCCCACCTTGCATTCACAGTGGGGCACTGAAAGGTGTTTCCAGACAGGGCAGCCTGCAAAGGTGCTCCTAGTCACGGGTAACAGGATGAGGAGCTGTGAGCAGAGATAGCTGGGGGCAGAAGGGTGAGCCCAGCCTCTCAGGGTGCCCCCCAGAGAAAAAGGGTCTCCTCCTCTGTTAATGCAGAGGAACAGTGAGAATGGGCTTGCTGAGGGGCGGATTGTGAGGCTGTATGCAGGGGCTGGGAGGGAGGGAAAACAACGTACAAAAATACATGTGGGAGAGGACAACCATTGCTTTGCATGCAGCTCACTCAGTCCTCCCAGGGAGCAGCTCACTCCAGTTTGCTGCCCGTTTCCAAGTCCTGTTGACTGACCAGTGAAATTGCCTTTGCTGTACCACATATCTCTGTGATATTGCAGCAGCTGAGGAAAAGATTTCATCTCAGCATCTGGTGGAAGGCACCCCTATTGAGGAATCTTTAGCTACTTTCATTTTCTCCTTTCTAAAATGTGAATGCGCCTGGTCCAGTAATGCTGTCAAAGTTTTACTGAGGGATAAGGGTCACAAGTGTTTATTGGCACAGGAGAGATTTTAAGGATTTGGGGATGACCAGGATTTAAATATTTTCTTATGACTTTGAGCTCCTCAAAACTAACAAGACTCTGGAGTCAGCACATTTCTTTGACCTCAAAAAGTCAGTGAAACTGTTACCATTGTAAAGAGCTAAACTAGGACATTACTTGGCTTGTGTATTTTACAGTGAACACTTTTTTTTCTGTGCCTTCTGCACTGGCATAATTGGGCCACTGTTCAGGTGCATATTGCTCTTCAGGAAGGACACATAAGCATGTGTTTAAGACCTATGAAATCACTAGCCTTTTTTGCCTTTCCTAAATCAACAGGACTTAAGCATGTGCCTAAAGTGCTTTTTCCGAAATGGGGCCTTAAAGAGCTGAGTTAGCTTATCCACCTTCCTATTTAAAAGATGGATGTGGAAAATTTCCCAGATTATACATCTGCTCTTCCAATTTACATCTCAGAGGGTAAGGCTGAGTACAGAGGGAGCAGAAAAGGGGAAAGAAAAGTAAAAACAATCCTGAACTGGCTGCCTGGCAAAAAGAAAGTGAAACAGCTGCCTGCCAGATTGGGAGGGCTGCATGCTGTGTGCACCGTGGCAGGGCCATCTGCACGCCAGGCTTGCACCAGGTGCTGTACTTAGAATAGAAGGAGAGAGCCTGTAGAGAGAAAGCAAACCAGTTTACAGTCAAAGGCTGTCTAACTTTTCAGTCTAACCTTGATGTTTGGCCTCCATCTGATACATTCCTTGCTTTTTCCCTGCAAACTTTTGCAATGGTAACAGTCACAGGGAGGAATAATGGGTTGAGGAAGGCTTTTGCCTTAGTTTTGCTTTTTCTTCCCAGCGCTGCGTCTTAGCAGACCATGGAAGCACAAAGAGAACTCCTGGAATCTGAAGATGTGAAATTTGCGGTGCCCCACAGACAAAAAGATTATTCTGCTACAAACCCAGCCTTTTTGGAGGAGTAACACTTCCTGGGGGTGGTGATGAAGTTCAGGTGCCAGGAGCAAAGGCAGCTCTGTACCTGGGGTTGTGCACGCACTGCCCACAGCCTGCACCATGGTCCCCCTGCATGGAGAGCCTGCATTCACTGCATCCATGCTGCCTGCACAGCCCAGGTGTGCTGTACTCCCTGCACTGGTGGGGAGGAAGTGTTTGCTCCAGCTGTCACACCACTGTGTGGGTCAAGCCTCCAGTGAACAAGACACCGCAGACACAATCTTTGATCCTCCAGCTTTGACCCTGATGTACTTCTCATCCCAGACAGTTCCAGTGAAAGCTTTTTTTGTTTACTTTCACTGTATTTACACTCCCATTCCTGAAAATTTTCTTTCAAAACAATGAGGATTTGGCCAGTTTTTCACTGAGGCTGAGATAAAATAAAATGGGGACCAATCCCAATTATGCCAAAGTCAATCTGAGTTTAATGCAGCCTGATAGGGCAAAATTTAGTGACCCAGAGTATCAGCAAGAATGACACTCTGACATCTCCTCTGCCCTTAAGCCTGGGGAATTTATGAGCCTTATCTTGGCTGCTAGGCCATCCTTCTCTTCCTTTACTTGTGCTTTTCTTCCTTCCTATAAGTTTTAAAACTTTATCTGAACCTAGGCTGTTCTTTACATCACATACTCCCTCTTTGATTTCAAAGATGGAAGGGAAGTTATTTAAAAATAGGCTCCATCATAGACAGCATCCTGGCAATTAGGCACGGAGCTAGACCTCGTAAGTACATCTGTGACTCTGAGGGAGGTCAGCATGGTTTAACTTTTGAGGCAGAGAACAAAATCAAACTGTTTCACCGTTTGTCTAGTGACAGCCAGAGACCCTTTTGTATGAATGTCTTCATTTTGTTGTGCAGTTTAGGATTTTGTATTCAGCTTTCCATTTACTCTGACCATGTAGTAGTTATCAAATGGAATTCTAAGGAAGAGCATTCAGCGCAGACAGGGCAGGGTGGCTGGCTGGTGCTGCGGCTGCGTTTATACAGTCCCCTAAGAGTGACCAGAGCATTGATCTGAAGACACTTGTCTATTTGAAGCTGAGATGACACTGCCAACCTGATCTCTTACTAAATACCAGCTGGTGTCTTACTTCTTTCTTTTAATTATGCTGACTGTGCACTGGGGCTGACTTTCTTTTTCATGCAATATAAATCACTGAAATCAATCAGCACGTTTCTCCATCCTTTGCATTTGCAGTAGCAATGGCTTGTGGAGGAGTCAGCAACAGGTAGGATGGTAGGCTTTTACACCCAGCATAGGTCTAGGCTTTTACACCCAGCACAGGTCTAGGATTTTACACTCAGCACAGGTCTAGGCTTTTACATCCAGCATAGGTCACTTGAGAGGGTGCTGTTCAAGCCAAGCTTTGCCACTAGTCTTCAGTTTGACCCATGGGACAAATCAGCTCACCTTTTGTGGCCTCGCTTCCCATCTGCAACATAGCATTAAGTGCTTTGCAATCAAAGATTGAAAAGCTTCATAAAACAGACATGGATTATTACTGCTTTGCACATGGCGCAAGCAGTGAAGGATCAGTCCCAGGGAAACAGCGGAGGTGAGAGCAACACATGGCTATCTGTATGTCATTAGCACTCCCCAGAGCCTCTGCTACTCCCAAAGCTCATAAATGGCAATATGAATGTCTCAAAAGTTACTTTTTTAAAAATGTAAAAGGCTACTTTAATTATATGGACATATCTTTTCTCTTAGATCATAACCTTGGATCTCAATAAGTATGTTGGGAATTCAGAAGCATTTCAAATAATTTAATAAAATAAAGAGAGAGTATGATGTTCTTTTGTAGTTGGCAATTTTACAGGCTTCTCATATTAAACCAGATTTTCATTTTTTTTTAAGTAAGCTGAAAAGCTTTTGTAATAAGATATTAAAAAGTGCTTAGCATGCTGGGTCATCAATAGCAATGCTTGAATGCAGACTTTAAGACTGCAGTGCAAAGCAGTCTTAAAAGCAGTGCAAATTTATATATAAAGTTACTTTATTTACTCCCTTTTTATTTGACAGAACAGATTCTTGCAAAAGTAATGCAATTGTGTGTCAATTTATTATTCAGTCTGAATAATAAACAGAAAAATTGGTCTTATTTTTTCATTGTTCAATCTACTCCCATCCCCAATGTAAAGATGATGAGAGCTTGAGCTTGTGGTGCAGGCTCAGTTTGAGATGGCACAGTGGCTTACAGCAACCAAGAGAGAGCAGAGTGGTTGCCTAGTGCCATGGGATGGTAGCCATGGGTTGATGGACCCAGGTCCTCATGGTGGTGATCTTGTAGGGCTGGGACAGCACTGAGCGGCCAGGCTGCCAGAGTGACACCCAGCACAGGGCAGAGCCTGCACATGGCTTTCCTCTGTTATGAGAGCAGCATGGAACATTTTGGGAATCAGAGAAATTCCATTTCATCACCACCTTATAGCTCCTTTCCTTCCAGATCTAGAAGATCTGCTGCTGCCAGTCCCTTAAAAATAACAATGGTCAGAAGATGTTTGTTTCTTTGTCTCCCACTGGAACCACATGGTAGCCCTTTCTGTCTTTCACTGGACCACTGAATGGCATGAGACAAAGATCCTCCTGTTGCAGGCAGTAAGGCTCTGTCATCTGTATTTGTTTCCCTAATATTTATCTACTTATAAGCTGTCAAACTGCATCCTTTGCTGTGAAAACCTGGGAACTATATGTGGACACTGAATAAAACATTTCTATGGGTTTCCCTATCTCATCAGTATTCAGGTCTGCACAACACACAGACAGGAGTGTTAAATTAATAGTGTTATACTGTTGATATTTTTCAGGTGACCAGTAAAAGTAAGAGGCTTGTCAAGGTGGGTCTTATTTCCAATTTAATTTTGGCTGAGCGCTCCTCCTGTGTGTTCAGGGTGCTCTCAACTATGTGTGGAAATTGAGGTGGCTTGTTTAGTGCCTATCTTGACCAGGCAAAATCTCCTAATTATACAGTCTGATTTTGATAACTTGCTTAATACTTGCTGTTAAGATGTTCAGAGACCTCTCCCTACAGAAACCAAGAAATCAGCGCAAGAAATCAGATTTAGATTATCCTGAAGGGTCTTGTTTCCCACACCATTGCTCCACTGTGTACCTTCCCACCACGTACCTCCCTCCTTCATCAAGACAGGCTTATGAATCAAGGTGCCTGGGACCTCTTTAAAGCTTGAACATCAGCTTCAGGGGAGTTCATGCCTCTCTCCTGCTGGTAATCTGCTGCTCAGGACACAGATCTTTTTGCTCGCCTTCAGTTATCGGTGCTTGTCGGTCACTGCCCATCTCAGCCACTGCAGTGGCTCAATTTAAGGGAGCGGTGACACTGCCAGATAGGAATCCATCTGTGTTACATGTTTGCTGAACAGCTCTGAAGAAGCTCATTTATAAAAGTCAGCGTGTTGGTAAATGGTAGCTAGTTCACGAATAACAACAAAAAGAAGTTGGATCTACAAGTCATTACAAATTATTTACTGTGTCCAGATTCATTTGCAACAATGGTCTTGGGTGCAAGAAAATCTTGTACTTTGGCCAGGAATCCCTTCTTTTGTTGTTAGCAGTTACATCTGCTGCTCCTTTCTTCTAGTGCTACACAGATCTCTTTAATCCCTAGAATGTGTTCCCAATTTGATGGTATTTACATATATGTCTATAGCTTTACTGAAAATACCAGCCTTACTTCTCATCACATTTCCATGCTGTGTTAGGATTTTGTTTGGGTAATGTCACTTCTCTTGTGCCTGGAAAATTTGGCTTTCTGTGAGGTTTTGGAATTTGACTTCTTCCTTTATATAGCCAGTGGGTTTTTAAAAATGTTTCTCTCTTTTTTCTTCCCTTTTTCTCCCCTTTATTTTTTCCTTTGTAGTTCTCTTTTCAGTCTACTAAGACAAACAAGGATCCATACTGCATACCCTCTGGCCTGCCATGTTTAATTCAAATGAAGCTTCTGCGTGAAAAACACCCATGAGATTTTGCGTTATGATTGAAGTAGGCACACGCCATGCTCCTCAGCTGAAGGAACCATCATGGAGATGCAGGAAGTGGCAGTGAATCACATCTGAAGCAAGTCCAATCCAAACAAATAGAACCAAAAGAAATCTAAACTTGTTGTATCTGACGTTTCAGTGTTTGATTGCTGTGGCCAGTGTCACCTCAGGCAGACTCCTGGCCAATGCTTTCCCAACACTAAGTGCTGCTGGCTGCCAGCTAGCGCTCAGGAAACGTGACAATTCAGTGTCCCCCAAGGCTAGCTTGTGCCTCATTAAGAGATAAAGCCCAGAAGCCCAGCTCTCATGTTAAATACAAGGTTGTGCACTGATATCTGACACAGGCAGAGCAACGAAATCTCTCCCTCGCGCCTCAGAGCCGCAGCCCCTGTGTGTGCTAGTGGCCCCTGAGGCAGAGGTGCCTGTGCCACGCACTGCCCACGTCCTCCCAGCCCCTGCTGGAAAAGGAGCGGGCTTAGCCGAGTGCCCCTGCGAGCCCAGGGTGCTCAGCAGGGGCACAGGGGCTCCTCCGAACCCGGCCCCAACACGAGAAGCTGGGGTTGAGAACAGGCTGCTTCCCATGGCCCCCTGGCTGAGCCCCCAAGGACTCTTCTGCTAGTTCCTTAAGTAAGGAAGGGCAAGGAAGATGCTGTTGCATCCCACGCCAAACCTTTTTATTGTGGGAAATCCTTTTTCACACCAGGAGCTGCACACCCAGATTCCTGGGAGTGGGTTTTCAAAGCATGCAAAGCCTCCAGAAAGACCAGTGCCAACAACTTCTTTAGAATTCAAACACATATCACGACAATCATGAGAGTATTTCTCAACATGCTTTTTTACGTGTTGGTACAGAAAACAAAATATTTTTGTCTGTATGATCTTGAAATTTTGCACTTAAAAGAGCTATGTTTTCAGAAAAGATTCATGACTCATCCCTCTAGGACAATAATGACTAATCACAGTTGGTAGTTTAAAAACCCACCAACTCAGTTCTGTGCAAAACTACTAACCCAAGATTCATGGGGCAGATATACAACTTTATCCAACTGATGAGTTTTTTCCCAAGGCTTACCACAGAGATTATGAGATACAGGTATATTAATTTTTAAAATTTATTATCAACATTTTTTTCATATTAAAATTCAATGTGTTATACTACATCTCATTCCCTTGAAGTTTAAATAGGAACTCAGAATTTTCCAAACTCAAAAGAAGCCATCCTGCTTCTATGGTTGAACAGATCTGTTGCATCAATTTACCATGGACATCCACTTGATTTAGTTGAAATTACACTTATAAAGTAATAAATGTTTAGTTTAAGAGAATGCTTAATGAACAAAGTTTATTACTTTCTGGAAAATCATTGAAATTGAAAGCCACACATATTTACATCAAGTATGTGGCATCTGAAAGAAATCCAAAGAATTTTGTTATTAATTTCCTGCGTTGTTTACATGTGTTAGAGCTATGTTTATTCCAGAAGAATCACTCACCAGGAGTGATAGAAATCAAAGTGCAAACTGGTTTATTTTTCTCAGTAACTTATTAAGAACAGCAGCAGTTTCTTGTGTTAGATAGATGATATGCAACAGACACAGATATTTTTCATCAAATATATACACAATAAATGAGAAAATAAAGCAAAGAAATGTGCAGTCAAGTGAGGTTTTTTATTAAACTAAATAAAATAAAAAATTAAATACCATTTTTGGAATCCTGATTTTTTTTCTATTAATTCCAAAAGATATTGAACAAGTCACAACACAATTTACAGTGCAATATTTAGTGTATGTTTCAATAACCAAATCCTTATACAATGAAGGACTAATCAAGATAATAGAAACATCAAGTGTTTCATTATGCTTTCTTAAGAACATATTAATCAAAAAATCAATATAAAATCGACTTAACAGATCAAAGACGGTAGAGTTTATAAAGCCTTTTTTTAAAGCTGGAAAGGAACATGTATTTTTATGACAAGTTACAATATGTTAAGATAATTTCTCATTTTTCCTATTTGGTGTGAAAATTATCCTGCATATTTCTAAACCTCAGACCATCTCCCCTTAGTTTTGGCTTGACCGTAGAAAGCAACTGGCTTTTTAAAACCAGCTATGAAGGAAGTTATTCATGTCCTTTCCTTAGCTCCCAGTCCTAACTCCTCAGTCCTTGAGTCTGCAGAATCTTCCTCAAAAAGAGTTTTGCTATGGACTAAATACAACGGTGCAGGACTGGTTTGATCCGCTTGTGGGCCTGGAACAAAAAAAAAAGAAAAAGAATGAACATTGTGTGGCTTGGCTTTTCCAAGAGTGCATATTATAAGCTTTGGAACCAGCACTTTCTTGTTTTAGTAAAGGCAGATATGGCCAGGATTGAATCATTGAAGAATGAGTCTTCTAACACCAGATAAATAGGTTATATTTGTGTTTCAGTGTGCAAAATGTGGAATCCCTCTTTTCTTCATCATCTGCCAAATGTTTCTGCATTTGGAGTTTGTCCTGCAACAGCTCAGATACTCTGACAATGTGAGGATCGAGTCCTCACACCACCAGTGCAAGTGCAACAATCCCTCTGCTGCCAAGGGGCTGGCCAAGCCCTCCAGCCTCTGCACGTGCAAGTGAGACACGGGGGGTGATGCACCCACCCTCCCGGGAGAGCCTGTAAGCATGGAGCTCTGCCCCCAGTGAGAAATAGGGATTTCAGTCCTGCCTGGGGTGCACAAGCCAGAGCAAGCTTCACAGCAGAGGCACGGGGGCTCCATATCCCCAGGGAGCTGTGTGTGCCTCCTTGGAGCAGTGTCTGTGGTCCCCTCTGCAGAGGGACCAGACTGGAGACTGGCAGTTTTCAGCCCCAGTGCCCTCCAAACCCAACCTCTGGGAGGTTTAACACTTACTTAATGAGGACTATGTGTGTGCATACATATGGATGTGTGTATATCTGTCTACACATACACACAATATAAATTAACTAAATATGTTACTAGGATACATCAGGAAAACCACATCCAAACAAAGAGTCCAATATGGAAAAAGCTATTAAAAGATCCCAGCATTTTAGCTTGTTGTGTATAGGAATAAATACGATTACAGGATACCAATTTTACATTTTGTTCTTTTCCTAATGGCATTTACAAGAGGTGCTGCCTTATGGGGTTAAAGGAAAGACTGCAAATGAACAAAAGCAATTCTGATCTTTCCGAATAATGTGATGCTCATAATTTAACTGCCCACCTCAGGAAAACCTGATGATGAGCTTCATGGTAAAAATTAAGTGTATCAGCCCTTTCTTAAATGTCCGAGACGCCTCAACAGACCCTGAGCTCTGCCCATAGAGCTTTCAAAAGAAATGCAGGAAAGAATAATTTTTGTGCTCAAGATCAAAATACCCTCACACAAGATCAATACTGAAAGATGAAGATAGACATGAAGTTTACAATCTCCTTTTCATCACAATTTTCATTTAGACTGACTAGTTAGTCTAAGTAATTTTACTCTTTCATCTTAAATACAAAGACCCTGATGCCTCCTGTACTGCTTCACCCAAATTCTGCACTCTACACATAAAGCTGTGAAGATAGCAAACCAGCCAGGGAACCAGGACTGTGCAAGCCAGGTTTCTGCAGCAAAAAAAGAATCTGGGCAGTTAAAATCATTTTTAAAAAGAAAAATGTGTGCAAATGTAGACTCTTAGCAGCAAGTGATACCAGCCTGTGACTTCCCTGGGCACAGCACCTGGTCCTGGTCCCATGCCTCAGATGACACGAGGCTGTAAGAGACACATGTCCACTGTGTTCAGGCTGGTAACGTGCAGCTTTTCTGGGCTACACCAAACGTGCTGTCCCCAGACACTCTGAAGTGTTAGAGCACATAATTAAGTGCTAATTTAAATGGCACTAGTCATGTAACTAAAAGTCTATGATTTTTTTTTCTAGTCATGATTTTCCATACTGGAATTCCTCTTGGAAATGACTTTGAAGTCAGTAAAAAGCCTCCCATTGGGTTTAATGCAAACAGAATCAGCCCTCACTGGAGTTTTTAGAAGAGCAGAGAAAAACATTTTTCCTGTTAAAAGATTTTCCTATTAGTACAAACACATAAAAGACTTCTCAAAGTTATAGTGTTAAATATTTGAATGTCTTGCCAAACCTCATCAATTCTCATTGTTTAGCAAAAATGGCACTGACATTCTGAGTTGCCAGCTATGGCATTTTCTGCATATTAAGATCAATAATATGCTTTACAAGGAATAAAGGGTTGTCTAATGAAAAAAGTCTTTTAAAAGTCAGGACAATTCCAACTGCTATGAATGATTATAAATTATGTGGTTATTTTTTATGGGGGTGGGATAGGGGGTGATTAAGGCCTTGGGCACATGAACCATACTTCCCCCACTTTCTTTCCTTACCAGAAATTGTATTTCCCAAAACCTCCCCTTATTATTAGCTATGTGAATTCTAGTTTTGATTGCCAGTATAAGGCACTACGTTTTCTGTTTTAGTATCAACTCTGAGTTCTTAAAATATTTATTGGTATAAATGTCTTTGACAGGCTCTAGTGACAGAAGGAAGGATTTGGCTCAGAAGGAAGATTTGGTTTCAATTTGATTGCTTCAAAAATTTGGTTCAAATGTCTCAAAAGTTGTGCTTTTTGGACCTTATGCTTTACTCCCTATTCAAGCAGCCTCAGCAAATATTAGGTGCATGAGTTCGGGGCTTTGAGTTCCTTCATTCTGAGCAATGCAGATGCACATTCAAAGGCCCGCTCACCTGTGCTGAGCTTATCCTGGCTACACAAAGACTGTACATGAGGCCAGACTAAACTACAAGGACTTTTTTTAATCAAATGTTAAGGGCAACCTGAGCTCTGAAGAAGGAACCTAGGGAGGATGAGGAGCCACGGTGAGGACATGGCAACATCTGTGGGTGGCAGAGGAGATGGCTGCACAGAGCCTGAAGGATTTGCCCCTGAGGGCAGGTGTCTGATGTGTGTGTACTCCCTGGGCACTCCAGCTGCAGTTAGCTCATGTCAATGATGCCTCCTTAAGCGGCATCTGTTGCTCTTGAGCTTTTGCTCTGATGCTTTTGAGGACACGTGTTTCCAGCCACACGGGCACAGTTATGCACTGTCCCTACCCAGGACCGAAAAGTCCATCGCCGCTTTAGGCAACCCAAAGAAAGCAGCCCAGCTGGGACCTTTTCCAAAGCATTGACTGCTTCAGACTGACATATCAGAGGCTTAAAAAACCTCCCTTCTTTTTTCCCTTGAGAATGAAATCTTCCACCACTTTCCTGCAAACATCTCAGCATTGCCTAGGTCTGTCACGAATGTCTGCCCAGCTCAATGGCTTTTAGTCTTTTCTTACACTGAGGTGGTGGAAAATAAATCTTTTTAGTCAGAAACTATTTTAGTCAGAAAATATTTTTTATATATAGATATGAGGCTCTGGGGACCTTATTCAGTTCCTTAGGAGGGTTAAACTTCTACTTCTCACTCTTGGTAACAGTATACTTATGTCTGGGTAGAAGCTGTTCTGGTGTTGCCACAGGAAAAGGGAAGAGGGATTGAATCATGAATCATGATATGGAAACTAGTGCAGCATCAAGAGAAAGAAGACTATTTCTTATCCTTGTCCTTTAGATGCCTGATATTATGTAAGCTACACACCACGGCTATGAGAAATGTGGCTGTGAATTCCCCAAAGCAGAGAGATGAAGACTGACATTGCAAGCTCCTTCAATACCTGCATGACTAACAACTTGCTGTGAGAAGTGGGGCTGCTGGTGCCACTGTGTTTCATGCAGATCCCTGTTTCTGTGAGCATGGATTACATGTGTACTGCCAGAGCAGGCTTCTTCAGGGAGGAGGCGAATCCTGATGTCTGCTTTGTCTGTGAATCCTGATGGGATTAGGTGCAAGATACGCACTCAGCCCTGTCAAGACCAAAAGGCTTCAGTGCATGTGTGGAGCAGAACTTCAGGCATCTTAGTGACTTCCCTGGTTCTGGGGGAGTTACTTGGTAAAGACATGATGATATGAAAAAGATAGTCTAAATTTAAACACCAGGTTTCCACCCAATCCCCAGTGTTGCTCTAGTTGAGAGCTGGGCTGGTGTCCCAGTTAAGTAATAGGAGCTTCCTAGGTGTAGACAGTATGAAGGATTGCAGTGACTCTTTCTAAATGCTGTGTCTTGGAATCTCTGCAAAAACTTAGTTTTACTCTAGATTTGTTATGGCAATGAGAAATTAGTACACATACACATATGTAGCATTTATTGTAGTGCACTGCAGTTTGTTAATTGACGCGCAACAACAGATTGCTCTTTTTTTGGTAACCTTTCAATATAACATGGTGTGAATGAATGCAAAATTTTAAAAAATATATAGAAACAAATAATCATTAAAATGTGTTGCAAATTCCCAGTTTCCTCCTAAATCAGAACTTTATTTAAATTGTCATCTAAAATGTTTATAAGATTTTTTTTTTAAATCCCCATCCAGATCCAAACAATCTTAATTCCATTTACCATCTCCTATCTGCTCTCCAACAGTCCAGAGCCGTAGACTCCTTCTCCATTTCCCATTACAACTGATGTCAGATGACTCCATGTCTATGACTCCAGCCCTTGGCAGATCACAGGACAGGTCACATGCAGTCACTAAGCAGGAGTAAAGGAATATCCATCAGGTTCTTGGACTTGAGGTAGAGATATTTGCTGTGTTTGGCTGATCTAGGTGTTGGCTGGAGGAATGCAGATGCAAAGAAAGCCAGACATTGATTGCAAGGGATGAGTTTGGAAATGGACTTTGAGCTGACACCTAATTTGTACAAGAAAGTAGCAGGAGATGAGCTAAATCTGCAGAGGCCCAAAAAGATAATTTAAACCACCCCTGAGTGACAATGGCTACTAATTTGCTGCAAGTCACTGTATCCTCGTGGAGGAAAAAAAGGAAACTGGCAGCTCTGGGGGCCCACTTTGAGAAGCTGTATGTATGCTGCATGTATTCACAGCTCATCTCTATAGGTCCCTGCTGCTTCTTTATGGTCCCGTGAGGGTGCTGGGGGCCAGGTCTGATAGGGCAGAAAAACGCCAGGAAACATGTTTTGACAGAAAAGCCTTGCGAGCCTCCCATGTGCGCTCCACATTGTCTATCGCGTGCCTTTGATGTCGGGTTTGGCTCGTGGGAAGGCGTGAGGCCAGATCCTCGTTCCGGGACGGGCGGTGCCAGCCCCACACACCCATCGCAATGACAGATGACACCGTGCAACGCCAGGTGAGGGTCCAACCCGTTCCCAGCACGCAAGGCAGCCTTTTACGTTTTTTCCTTCCTTTTTCTTACCCTTTTCCTCTCTCCCTTTTTTCTCTTTTGTTTTTATTTCACTTTTAAATTTTTCTTTCTTTCAGCTTTTTTCTATTTTTCTTTTTTCCCTTCGTGTATTTTTCTTTTGTCTTCTATTTTTCTTTTTTCTTCTTTCTTCTTCTTCTTCTTTCTTTTTTTTATTATTTTGGGGCTTTCTTTTCTTTTTCTTTTTTTTTTCTTTCACTAATGTGGAGGAGTTTGCTGTGTTTCTCGCTGCAAATGCCGTTTTTTCCTCCCCGAACGAAGCGCGGCCTCGAATTGCTGTCTTCCCAGCAGGCGCAGGCCAGAGCGTGCCCCGGGCGCTGCCCCGCAGAGGGGATGTGCCCGGCGAGAAGCCGGTCTGGCTGCTGCCTGGCCTCGTACCTGCTCCTACCTGGCCTGAAAAAAAATCCCCACCTTCCTGCGGAAAGGAAGCGCTGCTCAACCTCTCTGAGCTTCCAGCTCCCTGGCTGCAGGGGCTCGGCAGCTCCCTCTGCCTTGCTCTGCGTCCCCTTTCGGCTCACCGTCCAAGACTCCTCTCCTCTCCTCTCCTCTCCTCTCCTCTCCTCTCCTCTCCTCTCCTC
>VWZV01006844.1:910-80518 GCA_013397155.1 Irena cyanogastra
AGAGAGCTGGAACAATTATTGTATATTTAGAGCCTTAAGTAATATCCCTCATATTCTCAGTATGGACCACTGGAAGCCCAAGTATTCTTCCTTTTATGAAAGACAACTTTGAAAAAAAAGTATCTGGAAATAAGTTTGCATCTAGTTTCAGCACCAAACATTAGCAGTGCTTAAAAAAATGGACGGAAATAGGGATAGATGTTTTACACTGAATCCTAGTGAATTCTGAACATGAATGTGTCTCATACAACTGGTTTAGATGCAGTATGCTTCCACCTCAGCTTTTCACTTCAGTGACATTTTAGTTTTGTCTAGATGACGGCTAAGAACAGCCATTTCTGCAACTGCCCATCTGAGGCACAGTCAGGTGAACCAAGTCACTCAGAATTAATTCAGAGTGGCACAGCCAGGTGAAAATGATAAACTGGACAGAATCATACCAGTGACAGCTACCAGCAGCATCAATTCCTCTGAAAGCGACAGCAGGAAACCTTTCACAGTTAACAAATGAACACTGATTCTCCAGTTCCATTTTTTCAGGCTGCCACCACTATTAGAATAAAACATTCACTTCCAAAAAGCCATATGCCTCACCCCCTTCATTACATGAGCTCAATGTAAATCCTAATTGAATTTTAAGAAATGAAGACATGTTTTTCACTTTATGTCAACCATATCGCCAGATAAGGAAATTATGAAAACAGGAAAACAATTGCAGATCTGGTATTAAATGAAGAAAATGTGTGCTCAAGAGGAAAATTAGTGCATCATAGATAAAATGTTCTTTATTAAGCACAGCTGAAGCAAGACAAAAGTAACACAGTACATCATATGGGGACAAGAAAAGCAGTAGCGCAACAGTGCTCTCCTAAATTTTCGATCATACTAGAACATTGATGGTATGTCAATCTTAGTCTTCTGTGGTGCGCTGGGTAAAAAAACACAAAACAAGGACATCTTTGACTCCTCCCCTCAAGCATGCAGTGCCTCCATGAGGAAAGAGAACCTAATGCTTGTCTGCTGCATTACTTTTTTTTCTCTCTACTCAAGGAAGTACTAAGTTCTCACAGAAAAGAATGGTAACCCAGCCGCCAGATGGGGGGGATCACTGCTCCCAAACGGCTGGGGCTGTCCCTTTATAAGCTTCTCTGGAAAAAGAGACTCGAAGGGCCATGCTTTCAAAAAATTTTTTACTGCTTTCCTAGAGCAAAATTTACTATTTACTATACACTATTAATTTTTTTTCAGAACATGTCAATAGTTAAAAGAGCTTGTGCAGAGCACATACAATGGATTATCTACACTGGGGGAAAAAAGCTGGTTTTTTTATGCACCTATTAAGTTAACAAAAAAAAAAAAAAAGAAAAAAAAAAGAAAAAAAAAAGAAAAAAAAAAAAAAAAAAAAAACAAAAACCAAAACCCTTAAAAAAAAAAAAAAAAAAAAAAAAAAAAAAAAAAAAAAAAAAAAAAAAAAAAAAAAAAAAAAAAAAGAAAAAAACCAAAACCACAACCCTTATGAAGAATACAGCCTGAGCCTAGCGCCTAGCTCTACTCATTTGTTTGCCCCAATATTCGAAGTTCTCACAAACAATACGGCAGAAACCGCGTAAACTAATGCACAGTCCTGCCATCTGTGGTGAACGGCACTATGGGGAAGTTTAAATTCTACCTCATTTCTACTAGCCTTCAAATAAGCAGCATGGCATCCACAGCCCTACACTGGAAAATTTTTAAAATCCGAGCTGAAAAAAAAAAACTTTGTTAACCATTGGTCAAGGAGATTAAACATGAAGCTTTTCCGTATCTGCACATCAGCTGTGTTACCAACTAATCCAGCAATCCGAGACCCATATTTTTGCGCTTATTTATCTGTAGAGAGAGAAATCTTGCCTTCCTTACAAGGGCATCGGGAGTCCGTACTTGAGCATCAAAACGCAATATAAGAAGCTCGACTCCCTACTTTCGTTACATGCGCAGCATTTAGCTCCCAGCGTATTTCCGCAAGCACAGATGAGGAAGCTGTCTCTGCCCCAGCCGCCGCTTCCCGCAGCGGAACCCCAAGTCCCACCCCAGCAACTAAGCCCGGGCAAGCCCCGCTCACCCTTGACTTTCCCGAAGGTGCCGACGCCCAGCGTGTCCCCCAGGATGTAGTGCCCGATCTTCACCCGCCCGTGCTCGTGCTTCTGTTTATCCGCCACCGCCGCCATCTTGAGGCAAGGGCCGAGCCTGCGCATAGCGCCCGCCCGCGCCGGGCCAGAGCGCCGGCGGGGAGGAGCAACCACAGAGCGCCCGCCCGCACCCGAACCCGGAAGCGAACGGCGCACTGATCGCCCTCCCGCCCTGTCCCAGGACGAACCATTGCGGCTCTCGGGGGAGGCCGGGCCGGCCCACGGACGCGCGGGGGAGAACGGCGCGTGCTGGGCTGTAGAGCGGGGAGATGGCTGCGCGCACGGGGCTGCTTGTTGGAGTCGTAGCAGCCTTGCAGCACCCTCATAAAATAGACCTCCGAAGTCTGTATTTCCAATACCTTGTAAATTAAGTCCGTTTTTTCTCCTCAGTTTCTCTTCCCACATCCAGACCCTATTATGGGAATACGAAGAAAAGTAGGAGTCTTTTTAACTCCAACTACCTTGACTATGTATCCTGCCCTTTGGCCTGCCTTGCTAGCCCTCACGCCGCGCTCATTCACATTGCATTTAAGCCACTAACCTGCCTTCCACTCCATGCATTGGTTATTTTCTAAACACCGAAGACCATACTTCTTTTATTGTTGACTATAACCAGATTAGTTTTTTAAATCGCATTCCAACCCCGCATTGAAAGAAACACATAAACGTGGAGAAAGGAGTGACTATTGGATGGGTATTTTCAGATGGAGAGATCATCAATTGAAGAGGAAGGTTATGGGCAACTCCCATGCCTTCACTTCCTTTCCCTAGTACCCCAGACTAAGTGAATGATTCAATCTAAAATGGTTTTTCTTGCTTACCCTACATACAGCCCGTGAATGTGTTTGCAAATAGATAAATATATCAGAGTGCAAGAAACTGACAATTTTATTCTAGTAATAGTCCTAAATCCAGTTCAAAGAGCCTTCAATATTGTTTATGTTATAGTCATTAATTTAACAGTTGGAAAACAGAAATTCTGGTCCATGCAAAAACTGTGTATTTTAAGAAATTCCTCTATGCTAGTGGCATAAAAAAATTCTTAGGGAAGCAACCTTGAGGGGTGTTCCTATTCAAGGGAGAAATCTTCATACACTCATTCTGGAAAGGGAAGGGATGTGTCAGAAGTGTGTCCATTAAAAAGTGGGACTGAGGTCTTATAGTATATAAACCACATGTATAAAGTGATTATCAGCCAGATGTTTCTAGGTCACCTATGTCAGCTCATCAGCCTTTAGCTCAGCATCTTTATTTCAGTTATCAGCATTGTCATGTGTGAGTTCCTTTCTCAGGAACTTGGCCGCATCCTCATCAGTGCCAGTTTCTGGCAGGAAATACTGTTTTTCACATCCTCAGGATGTTTAACTTTGAACAGTTGAGCCAGGCTGGTTTCAGCATTCTTCAACACCAAAAGCAGCATGACACCCCTCCTCCATCGACCTCTGATAATTTTTGCTAACAAGACAAAGTTTGAGCTGTTTTATCCAATTTAGAGCATCCTGCTATACTACATTCATAACATTACACTACACTACAATAGAATCGTACAAGCTTTGAAACATAATTATAAAAATTATTTGGCCTGATGCTAGATCTTTCGCTCTAAAAATCTTGTACATCACAAGCAGCAAACACACACACAAATCAGAATATACAAACTAGCATAGTTCATGAGCTGAGATTTTGGGGAAAAATATTTATTGTCAGGCTATCAAATTTCAGGGTGGGATTAGACAGCAATCCAACATCAGGAAAAGAAAAATTGGCAAGTTCTCTTTTGTGATGCAAAAAGCATTACTTTAACCTTTTGGAAAAGGTTCATTCTTTGTAGTATGAGGAGAAAATTATGCGTTGAACATCACACTGGGAAAAAAGAATGGATTAAGCCATAGCTAGCTGAAGAGGGAAAAATTACTTGGGATGTCTGCAGAGCTTGTTAGTCTTGATACCAAATGATTACAAGCTATTTTTGGCTTTAACTCAAACTGTTGTCCTTATCATGACAACACAATAAGAATTCAAAAGGCTCAACAGGTCTATACTAGAAAATACTGTTTCCTGAATTACTAAGTAATCTCTTAATTGCTTAGATACCAGGACATTTTAGAAAATGAAAATAAATGAGCTGGTAAAGTCAGATGGGAACTAAACTATAGAAGCCATTCATTACTTTTATATTTGCAGCTAAAAGTGAGTATTACCAAAATATTTTGTCCATTTGTACAGCGACTCTTATATCACTTGTGTTCAGTTTTACTCAAAGGTCTTTGTCACACCTTGAGCATTAAGTTGCTTTAGAAAAAAAAGAATAAAAGCATAAAATCTACAATAGGTAAGGTCTTCCCAGGCTGAGTCAAATCAAGCATAATCTACACTTTACAATACTAATCAGCAGCACTGCTTCCTCCCTTGTCTTTTACATGTAAGAGTCATATTAGCAGACTGAGCTTTTTTGGCCAACAGTGCAAACTTAAGTAATGTATTGTTAGGATGCAGGGTGCAGGTTGTCCTCTTAGAATAGCTGTAGGAACAAAACATACCAGAAGAGTTACTCCATGAGTCTTTGAGGTCAGATTACTTTCTGATAAGCTCTCCATTACACTATTTATCATGAAAAGCCCATGCAATACTTTAAAACCACTTTTTCTGATTTTTTATTCACACTGGGCATGCCTCTACTTGTAAGACAGAATTTTAAAACAAAAAAATGGACTCAAAGCTGACTTAATAATTTCTATCAATTATCTCCATAATCTTATTTTGAGACAGAAAATTGCTGTTAAGTTCCCCTAGTACAGTTTATTTCTTTTAAATGTAAATTGTTTCTATGTTTTCAATATTTTATTCCCATATGGGGGAAGACTCAGGGCACTCTAGTGTAAACAGAGCTGCTATTCTCTGGAAACAGGCCCAGCACTGTGTTACCCAGAGTGTTAACAGTGCCACCGGTGTGGAGACCAGGCATGCATGCCCTCTGTAACACACGGGGAGCCAGTGCTGTGGTTCAGGGACACAGCAAGGCTTTCGTGACACATCTGCCCAGATGCTGCAATGCCATCAGGCCCCTGCACAGTTCAGGGCCAGTAAGGAGAGCAGGGGTGGCAGATGATGTAATAATTAGACAGTACAAGAAAACAAAGGATTGAAGACAAAACGGAAAACATTCTCAGCTTTACTAACAATATGAAAGGGGGAACATTAATGTGGGTTGTTTCTACTATCTGGCATTAAGGCTTCCTTGGCATCATTGGTGTGCTTTGCAAACAGGCACATGCTTCTTGCCTTTTTCCCTCTGACTTCTGACTCTGCATTACAGCTGAACGTACAGCACAGTTCTTCCACAAGCACACAGTACTATTTCCACTTTCCCTCTCCTCCCCCTAAAAGCATATTTTGCCCAGCTCTAGGCTTCCATCTCTTCTGCTGTTCCTAGCTTCTAAGTTGAGGTCACTGCAGAAATCACATAATCACAGAATGGTTTGGGTTGGACAGCACCTGTAAAGATCCTCTAATCCAACTCGCCCTGCAACCAGCCCGGACATCTTCAACTAGACCAAACTGCTCAGAACCCAGTCCGATCTCTCCTGGAACAATCCCAGGGATTGGGAGTATTATAGCATCTCTTGGCAGCCTGTTCCCATGTCTCAGCAGCCTCATAGAAAAAGACTTCTTCCTTTTACATAGCCTGAATCTACTCTCCTCTAGTTTAAAACCATTACCCTTGTCCTGTAATTGCAGGTCCTATTAATACGTCTGTCCCCATCTTTCTTCCAGGTCTCTTACAAGTATTGAATGGCTTCCTAGAGCCTTCTGTTCTCCAGGCTGGACAATTCCAACTCTCTGGGTTCACAGGAGACATGCTGCAGCCCCCTGAATCTTGTTTGTGGCCCTTCTCAGGGCACTGTCCAACAGAACCATGTCTTTCCTGTTCTGGGGATCTCAGAGCTGAAGGCAATGCTCTGGGGTGAAGACTCTGTAGACTGAAGAACAGAGAGGCAGAATGACCTCGCTTGACCTGCTGGCCACATTGCTCTGCATGTGGCTGGCTTTCTGGTTTCTGGGCTGCAAGTGCACGTTGCTGGCTCATGTCCAGCTTTTCAAGCACCATTACCCTCAATCACTTCATCTCTCAGCTGGGACTTGCCTTGAGTGCAGGACCTTACACTTGGCCTTGCCGAGCACCTTTAAATTCACATGAGCCCGCTTGATCTTGTCCATGTCCTTCTGCCTGGCATCCTGTCCCTTGGACACGTCAACCGCACCACTCAGAGAGTGCGCTCAATCCTACTACATCCCTGATGCCATCTTCACTGCAGGGGAAGTTACACTTTGATACCCTTATGGATCATATGCCTACAGCAGCCCTTCCTCGTCTTTGCATCCCTTCCAAGGTCTGCTTTAGCCACACCTTGCCTTCCCTTATCCTGTCACAACTGAGCAATGTCCCCATGCTCTTTCCAGGATACCTCTTTCTGCTTCCTTGCCTTTGGATTTCCTTCTTGCCCTTCAGTTTGGTGAGCAGGTCTTGACTCAGCCAAGCTGTTGGCTTTCCTTTCCTGGTTTCTTACAGATAGGGATTGAGAGCTCTTGCTCCCTGTGGAATGCACACTTCAAGATCTGCCAGGTCTGTTCCACTCCCACTCTGAGGGCAGTGGGTCCCATGGACCCACCAAGAACTGCTGAACTCTCCTGCAGGGAGATGCTCATGCAGCCTCCTGTTGTGCCAGGGAGCTCAGTTAGGACCACTGTTTATAGGGTTGCAAGGTGACTGACTTCAGTCCTCAGCCAGTTTCCATACTGGCCACAATCCACGGCAGTAATTACTGGAAATCTTCAGAAGTCTGTAACTGTAATATTGTTGCAGTCAGGCTATGTTTTGTTATGAAGTAACATTCCTAGGCTATCAGGGGATGACTTACTGTCTTTTTGTCAGCCTCCTTGGTTAGGCAACAAAGACCCTGGTATGGACAGTGTTTCTGAAAAGTTCAAGGGTGGTTTTTGTGGGGGTGAGGGGGTGGGGCGAGGTGTCTGAGGACATAATACACAAGGATCTTTTACCAAAGGCAATTAATCTTTCACCACTGTAGTCATTTGAACACCTCTCTGCCTTTAAGAAACCCTAATCTGATACACTTCTAAAAAGTGAGCCTTGTACACTAGACAATAGGAAATGTTTTGGACTACACCACCTATCAGTCTGAAAGATGTAAAAATCACACATTACAGACCAGGTATGACAATACTTCTGTATACAGAAACTACATAGTAACCATTATGCAGAGGTTCAATTGATAACCCTAGAGTTAAAATGCTTAATGAGATGTCAACAAAAGATTATACAGTGAGCAACCAGCGAAGCAGCCTTTCAATATTTAACAACACACTACAAGTAACAGAAGTTCATCAAAAACTATTTCCTGTACAGTGCCAATATAACTGACACATGAAATACACAATCCTTTCTGAACAGGACAAAAAAAAACCACAAAAAAACTGATTTCCTGCCCCTCATCAAGAATTTTAGAACAATTGAAAATGGCTGTCAAAATTCTTGTCCATAAAATTCGTTTTTGCTGCAGTAAAATTCTCCCTGAAGGGTTTCAGTTTCTCCGAGTCATTTGAAGTTTCAATCACTGTTACCATGGTGTGTTGCTTATTATACTCATGTTCATTTTTCAGGAGCAGAATTCATGAGAAGCTAATAGGTAACAGCAGCAAGTAGCTAAGCACTTGCCCTTACAGTGTTTTATCATGTCTGCAGGTCAGAGCAAAATCCCATGCTACACAAAGATCACTAAGACTTGTCAAGCAAAGGTTTTCATTCCCACCCATAGTCGGAATACCTGCCACACCACCATCCAACTGTACCATCTCTCAAAAAGCCCTTCCTTAGAATCCTGCTGACCTGTTTTTATAATGGTCTTAAGTTTATTCTCAGAGAGTAAGAATACATTTATGATTACTTCCTCCCTACACGTATGTGTTTCCCAAGCATCACCAAAACCCACATTTCAGGGGCACTCCTTAGCCCTGGGAATACACGGCCAGCACTGTTGCAGTGTATTTTAAGAGCATCACTACCACTCACACTCCAACTTTCTCACATGGACCAGTTGAATCTAGACCAAGTAGAGTCTATTTGTTACATGCTACAGAACAGAAGCAAATGACTTCTTCAGGTTTAGAAACAGTCCAATTAATAAACTGGATTATCCGAAAGTTCTATCTCCATTTGAAAATGCAGGAAAGTGCAGTCAGGCACTCAAGTTTCACACCTGGCTGGAAATTTCTGTGATTTTGCAGAAGGTGCTATATTAACTGCTGATTATACAGTAGCAACAAAGCAATATTCTGCTTCTGGAAGTTCACGACAAAACTAAGAGCAGTGAGAATAGCCTCAAAAGCTTAGAGCATCACAAGTTTTTTAGTTTCTAGTATTATCTCTGAAAGGCAGTTTGAAAGTCCTGTAAACTCTCATCGTAATTACTACAATTCCCCAAACTTTCATAGCAGCACCTTATGATCGCTTTCTTAGTGTGAGTTTGAATGCCAGTAACACACCATTCATTTATCTGTAACTATGTAACTGCAACTGACTTACTGTCTCGTATAAATTCATTATTTACACGTAACAGTTAACTCAGATCTGTGTGTCAGCTTTCCACACCAACTCCACCAGGCCATTCAGGCAATTTTGCCCCACCTATGTCAGATCTCCAACCCCCCCACCATATCTGCAGTACATACTCCAGGCTTGGGAGTTTCTTTCTGCCCAAGAAGCAACGATCCACACACTAAGTAGTACCTCTGCAGGCTTTTCAGTACCACAGAGCAGTGAAAGAAGAACAGTACTGGAAATCCCTCTTTCACTAATGCCTCCCAAGACAGCACACAGAGCCATTATTATAGCTACTATCTTCAAAACTCTCCATGCTATGGCATACTGAGATCAGAGGCACACAGGGCAAATCCACAATACAAGTATTCCACTTTTCTAGCAGGGGACCTCCTTTGAGTAACAAATACAAGCCTCTTTTTCAGTTCCGTGCAGAGATTATGGTCCTTTTCAAGACAGAGGTACTACTAAACGAAGAGTAAATAAAGGATTGTTTTAAAGAAATCAGTTCAGAATTTGTATTTTTAAGTATGCATTTTCATGAATACTACATTTCAGTGAAGTATGTAAAAAAAGGTGACAGATTTTCTGGTTAAGACCATTTATTTTAACAAACAGATGAGTCTTTAAGATGAACTGGAGGCTGCAACAGCGGCTCTCTTGGGCTTCGGTGTGGTTCCCTCACGGAATCCATTCCTGCAAGTAGAAATACGGTTACCACTTTTTGAGAAGTTGATTCCTGCTCCAGGTTATTTTCTGACACTCATGTTTTCGATGAAGCTCACTAGCTTTTTTCAATTTATCCGGCTAATGCACTGAAATCACTACAGAGTTCATCTGTTCAGACTTCTTAAAAAGAAACACGTTATCAAAAATTGTCTTGAATAAGCAGTATGGTTTTCATTCTGTTCTGCTGAAGTAAATTGGACTTCTTGAAAGAGCAAGCTTTCATTATCTGAGTAAACACTGCAAATTAGCTCACCTGCTGAAAGCACATCTTAGTTCACATTCCTTCTAAGCAATCTGACTAAAGAGGTCCTGTTTGTGAAGCCTGTGTCTTAAAAAAAACTATCCTCTATGCTTCCAACCACACTCCTCAGCCTGAGCTTGCTTTTGGACGACATTTCTACCCAAGCAACACTCAGTGGAAAACAAGCTACAGCTGCATTTTGGAAGGTGTTTTACAGCTGCCACTGGAAAAAAAATGAGCTAACCAAAACAAATGAACTGATCCCTCAAAGACACCCACAACTGAGACTTAAAAATCTCTTACCTTTTGCTAATACAGCCAACCTACATTTTTATGACAACACTCCTGAATTACGTGGTATTTTTCATATAGCTTTCTTATGTAGTAGACCAGAAGCTACTGGTCTACAGGATTCATACAACAGAGACTCATACAAAATGGGAATCACACAACATCTCTACGACTTCCCAAGTGCAACTCAGGATCTGATGTAGTATCTATTTAACACTGACTGAATTCTAAATAAAGAGAGGGACCAGAAATTATTCCCGTTCTGAACTTTTTTCTGAGTGAGCAAACAGAGACTGGAACGCATTTTGAAACTTATCTCTATAAACTTCCCCACTTTAGTGTAATTATCTATTTAACTGAATCACAAATACACAAAATACCCCACAAAGCATTTTTAATGTGAGCTTCTTACTACAATAACATTTATTTTCTGTACTACTTTCATTTAATAGAAATGTTGGAACTTTTTACACACCCTCTGTCTTACCAGTACAGTTTATTTATCCTAGAAGGAGAATAAAATGCAGACAACTCTACAAAGCACATTTTTTCATGACACACTTAAGATCTACCCCATTAAGTAGTGCTAAAACAGTACTAAAATGTTAACTTTGAATGGTGAATTTTGTCATTTAGTGGTATCTATGGAGGATTTCACACCATGCTAATCTGTAATGAAATGTTATACCTGAATCGACGGTAGACCTTTTTCAGGTGCCTCATGCGACCAGTACCGGTGGTGTTGCGTCTTTTAGCCTTTGCACTCCAGTTATCTAAAATACGTAAGCTACTGTTATTTACCTGCACCAAGTAATTTTGGTTGCATGTTACTTTTGTGTGGTACAATTATTCAAGCTGACAAAAAAAAATTACTACAACTTCAGTCAGTAATATATAATATAACATATGCAGTAATACTGCATATTACCGAGCATATAGTTAAATCATCAATTTGAACGAAGGTCCAAAATGCAAAATGACAGAACTGCAAAATGACAGTTCTTCTTGACTGGAAAACAAGACAAACTACTGAATGAAAAGAAACATATTTTTCAAACTAGAGCCAGTTAAAAGTTTGTTACTTACACTTTCTCTTACGCTTAGCAGGGTAACCACATTTCCCACAGGTAGATTTCTGCAGATGGTACGCCTTGGACCCACACCGACGACACAAGGTGTGTGTCTTATTTCGTCGCTTACCAAATGACGATGTACCCTTCGTCTGAAAAGCATTTCAAGACACGGAAATATCTCTTAACACTTCCAAGTAACAAAACTAAAAGAACCAGCCATAGAAAACTGAGCGCAAACCAAGTCGCGTAAACACGTCAGAGGCACAGTCAACTCTGAACCACAACTCAGTTTTGACTACGAGTAGCCTCCATTTTCAGGACCCGCTGCCGCCATTCCCAATATGCACCNGCATCTCTGCAGCAGCGCCCGCGGTGCCAGGCGAGTGCCTCAGCGCCAAGTCCGGACCCTGCTCACACCGACAGTCGAAGTTACTTTTACAGAATCACAGAGTCACCAGTTTTGGAAGAGCTCTACAAGACCAACCAGTCCAGCGCTAACCCTGTAACCCTAACCCCCTAAACCACATCACTCAGTGCCACATCCAGTTGTTTCTTGAACACTTCCATGGGACGATGACCAACGCTTCCCTGAGCAGCCTGTTCCAGTGCCTGATCACCCTTTCCATGAAAAAATTCTTCCTTAATGTCCAACTTGAACCTCCCCTGGCAGAGCCTGAGGTCATTTCCTCTTGTCCTGTCACTTCTTGCCTGGTAAAAGAGACTGACCCTCACCTGGCTACAGCCTCCTTCCAGGAGTTGTAAGTGNCGCTCCCGCCATCCCCAATAGGCCCCCGCCTCTGTGCTGAAATAAAACGGAACCACGGTGCGTTTATATCAGCTCCCCCTCTCCACAACCACGACCCTAAAACAGCAAACTGCTCTCTCTTGACGAAAGGTGACTCGCTTCACACCCTTGGCGACCGAAACCCCTCCTGCTACGTTACGGGCTGGCTGCTCGGCCACGGCGGCAGCAGGTACGAAGCAGGAGTCCCAGGAGCCGCCGCGGCCCCACGCCGCTACACGGCCTCCCCGCCCGGCTCGGCACCCGCGCTCGCCTCCGGCCTCCGGCCCCCGGCACCAGCCCNCCCAGACGCTTATTGAACACCTCCAGGGAGATTCCACCACCTTCCGGGTAACTAATTTCTGGCCACCCGAGCAGTGGGCAAAATTTTTAACATGAATCTCCCATCTCTCAGTTTCAGGCCATTTTCTGTTGTTCTCTCTGTAGGCACAGTAGACAAGACCGGTCCCCTCCTCACTACACCTTCCTTTCAGGTAGTTGTAGAGAGCAATAAGGTATAATGGGTGAGTTTTAATGAGTGAAATTCAGGCACCGGGTACTCTTGCCTGTAATACATAACTTTAAAAGTAAGCTGCCTTGAACAACATGCCCTCTTGCACTCTCTTATGTGTCCATGTCTTCCCCCAGGCCCCTCCGCGGTGCTACGCAGTCTCCCTGAGATCAAAAACATTGCAATGGACATCATGGGCACAAAAAAGGGAAGTGATCACAGCACCGAGCCTGAGTCCATGAAACATTTGCACAATGCTCTAGACACATGATGTGATTCTTGAGGCTGTTTTGTGCAGGGCCAAGAACTGGTTAATGATCCCTATGGGTCCCTTCCAACTCAGCATATTCTGTGATTCTCTGAAAATCTACTATTTAAATTATCACATGCCTGCCTACTATGCATCTTCAGTAGATTTACAATCTATACACAATTTTATCTTGAGAGAGTTCATTTCAATGGAAATTGAAGAAATTTATATATACCATATTACCAGATCATTACCTTGTCATCCCAAACAAAGCCAGAAATTGATGCTATAGCCAGTTTTTTTATCTTTGATTGTAGAATTATGTAACTTGTCTTACGCTACTTGATGAAAGCATGTCTTTTTCTGGTGGGCTAGATCTTAATCCTTGTTTACTGGCTGAAAATGCAGCTTTTCCCAAGTATAGTTGTCTGGGCCCACCAGAAGCCAACAAACTGTGAGCAGCCCTCCCACAATGAATGAGTTGAACCCCTGTGAGATGGAGCTCATTGATCAGTAAAAGGAGTAGTCCCATGGCACAGTTTCCAAATTAGTGAAGCTAATATGTCTAAATATTAATTTATCCTCACTTCTTTTGGAGTGCAGTCTCTTGTTGAATTCTTTTGGTGCTAATTTATGTAGTGGGAGGCCTTTGACCTTTGCTAAGGTTGAGGGATGGGGAAAAAGCATTTTGACTTCAGCAGTACAGCTACCAGATCCAAAAAGGTGTGGCTCAGGGTATTCACTCAGTTCTGTCATTTTTGGGTGGCAACTTCTGTTTCTGAAATCACAGAAATCTTTGCCTGCATTCATTTTACCTCATATGAAATCCAGACATTTACTCCATCCATGGTCCTGCAGTAGTTGAAAAGGGGAGATTGGTTCCAAATGATAAATCATCCCATCTTAAATTAGGTGCCTGAAGTAGGGTGAAAAAATGATTATTGAGTGGAACCTTTTTCTATGAAAAAATTCATTTTTCCATGAATTCCAAGAGAAGCCTAGGCAGGCCTGTTAGGCTAGGCGCATAGGTAACTTAAGTTAGGTAGAATTAATGTTGCCCTAAGTTGACTCAATGAAGATATTTTATAGCAATTCTGTCTTCTTTACCAGAAATCAAAAGAGAAATCGCAGTGTTCTATGGATGAAATACCATTCAGAAAAAAAAGCCAAAACAAACCACTTATCTCTAACAGTGTGAATACATCCTACAAGCTGAACTGGAGTCATATTTCTCCCAGCAACCTTGCTGCGTGCCTTTTATCTAGTGCCTCCTTTGCCCTTTCTTTCTCACTAAATCTCAGAAATCTGGAAGATGGCATGGACATTGGACAGGTGCCATGGCAACAGCCTCCAAAGGAAATCTGTTGGTTTGGCTGCCTGCAAGAATATGCAAGAATTATTCCTGTCCTTTGTGGGATAAAAATAATCTTCTTCATTTACATACCTTCAAACCTGTTCAGAAAGATTTTTGCTATCATCATGAATTTGTCTTTAGTATTCAGGAATACTTTTAGGATAGAGAATGGGCAGAGCTGTGGCTGACCCTGTATCATTCCAGAAGGTTTTAGCCTGTGTGAAGCTCACAGGGGAGAACAGAGTTCATTGTCCATTGCTCAGAACCCACAGCCTCATGTACTGGCAGCTGCTGAATGGCACCAGTCTAAATTCAGCACTGACTAATTCACGCTGCTTCTTTGTTTGGAAGTAATCCAAAATTTAGAAGATGACGTCTGGATTTCAGAACTGTCTTTTTGATGTAGGAAACAGGAGTCTGTCACTGCAGCTGGTATCCCATCACAGCTTCCACACAACAATTTTGGTCCAGGCAAGTTTGTTGGTGGAAAAAATCCTTTGTTGTGCCAGCAAACTGTGATCCTATTAATCTTCTAGGTTTATTGAATACTGTGTTCTGCAGCCTGGCTGATCTAGTTAGGATTAAAACACTGAAGTAAAAAATGGGTATGCCTGTAGAAATAAGCCTTAGAGTTAAGTCTAGTTCAGTGTCAGGGAGACCAGAACTGTGACTGGCTAGGCATTAGAGAGGAACGGGTATGTGAGCAACAAATAACCTCAGTGGCATTTGTTTTGCTCAGGTATGATGTCATGCTACTCCATCACACCATCACTGGGTGCAGTACTGTTGCCGCTCACCGCAACAGCCCACGCTAGCTCAAAGTCCCACCAGTGCTGGCGGCAGGTGTGGGGAACTGCAGGGGCTGGAGTTTTGCCCACCACAGAACCCTGTGAGCCACGAGCTCACCAGTGTCCAACAACAGGGGATAGGCAAAGGAGAGAAAGGGAGACTCATCCTGAGGTTCCAAACTGGTTTATTCGGTGGAGGGAACAAGGCAGAAAAAGAGCCCCGAGTCCCAGTGACTCAGGTTTTTAAATAATTACAATCCAACGGGTGGGTACCATCTTGCAGCCAATCAGTACGTAGTTGGGGAGGAGCAAAAGGGATACCTAAGGGATGCAGGACCATTCAGGGAGCAGGGAAGAAGGGGGGTAGGTCACATGGACCTATTAGGCGTGGAGGGGGACCCCTGTGGGCTAAGGGGATTGGTTCCTGGGTTGAGGGACAGGGAACTTTCTAGAACTAAGGGTGGAATTTCTTTGATGGAAAACTGGCTGGACTGGGACAAAGGAGGAGAATAGCTTGAGGGACTGGTGAGGGGGAGGGTACAACTTGGGAGCACACCAGCTTATGGGGAACACAGAACAAACCATCTAACAATCATGAAACTTGAATAAGACACGCACCGCAACACAGTACAGCCAGACACACCCTGTGGTGTGACAAAAACTAGAGCTGAACTGGTTTTACCAAACTTGAACTGCTGAAGGACTAGTGTGTAACAAATGCCCAAATGACGTCCCAGCAAGTTCTGTCTAATGTTATCATATGGCATCACTCATTTGTGCACGTGTGTAACACCCTTTGCTCAAGCAGGAATGAGTTATAGGGATGGGAATAGTGAAAATTCAACCTTCATATGCAGATGTTTGAAGCTAGTCAGCACTTAATATTATCTTGAGTTATCTTCAGTGGTGGAGAAAACTGAAGTCTTTATTTGTTAGTGTGATCTCGTAGACCAAAGGAATGCCTTTCGGTATCCTTCTGAATATCAAACACTTTGACAAAGGTAACAGCGTCTCAGGAATGCTACAGGAAAACTGGGGAATTCAAGGGCAACGGTTTCATGAGAGTTGATTTGGTTGCCATTGTTTCTGAGTATCATCCTGATTTGCAGAGGTAAATATCTCAGTTGAAATTAGTGGGGAAGACACTGATTATTTGTTACCCAGCAGGCGGAAGCAGCATAACTTCATCTGTATAATATCCAGATTCTTCCGTTTGAAAACTGTGTGGGTTTGAACCAAAAGCATTGGTCACCACAAGATGACAGTAGAGTTCAAGTAAAACCTTTCTACTAAACAACTCAGTAAAAACTCCCAAACAGTGACAGTAAATTAGATTTATAAATTGAAATATTAATGAATATTATCTGTACAGTTCTTACATCTTTATGACAATAACAGAAAATTTTAGCAAACAACAGTGCTTATGAATCAGCCTGTTGTATCCTGCTAAGAAACTAATAAGCATAATAGAAAAGTCTTTCTAGTTGTTTAAGATTAAAATGAATACAAGAAAATTAAACAGCTGACATTAATTTCTGAAATTGCTTGTTAAAATACAGTGGAAGTGATAAAATTTTTAACAACCCAATATTTTTTAATTACAATTCTATGGCAGCCTTCCAGTACCTAAAGGGTGCTTACAAGTAGGATGGAGGGAGACTTTTTACAAGGGCATTTAGTGATAGGACAAGGGGGGATGGCCTTAAGCTGAAGAAAGGCAGGTTAAGAGTAGGTATTAGGAAGAAGTTATTTACTGTCAGGGCAGGGATGCACTGGGACAGGTTGCCCAAAGAAGCTGTGTGTGCCCCATCCGTGTAAGTGTTCAAGACTAGGCTGGATGGGGCTGGTCTAGTAGAATGTGTCCCTGCCTATGGCAGGGGGCTTGGAACAAGATGATCTTTAAGGTCCCTTCCAACCCAAACCATTCTGTTACTCTATTGCAACTCCTCAGCAACAGAGAGAGAGACTAGACAATAGCCTTCAGATCATCTTGAGAAAAGCACTAACACTTGTAGATCATGGCAGAAGCATGACTACCATCACAAACATAGCAGGAAGAGCTCCCCGCCCATTTCCTCAGCTGCCTTTAACCTTTATCTTAGAGTAGTTACAGGGAAGATCCTTGTTTCTTCCCCTCTAGAAACCACACTAGAATCTTTTTTGTTCCAATGGCTAGGGGAGCAGGGAGAGCTTTTCTCAGCAGAGGTAGGAACAAGCCTGGGACACTCTTGCTATGCAGTGCAACAGAATTCGGAAAATTCAGAATTTTAAAATATCCCTGCTTTCTGTTTGTTTGAGTTTTTTGCTTTGGTTCTGTTTGTGTTTAGTCTTGATTCTTTTTTGCTTTCTGTTTAATGTGTATGTTTAGATACAGTACGGAGTTGTGAGGCTTTGTTGCACCAAATTCTCAGAAGGGGTTTCACTGATTGAGAACATGGTTGCATGGCAGTTCGGGCTGAGCACCAAAGAGGGTGCACAGGAGAAAGCCACAAGTTCCTTTGCAAGGTGACGGCCTTTTACTTCTCAGTTCTGTAACAACAAAATATTCTTGTCTTGTTATTATTATTTTGATAAAAAACAACCTTTCTTGATCTTGTCTCTTGACACTGTTGTCTTAAAGCTTTGTTGCACTATTCATGCACAAATGTATGCACACACAAGCCTAAAGCAAAATTTTCATTGGGGAGGTACAAAAATCATTTGAGCTACCACCATCTGCTACTGTAGTCTGAATCACATTCCAGGTGGAAATGCCTAGCTTCTAACCACATGCCTCTTACCTTACAGCAGAAAATATTTTAGTGAGTGGTGAGGAAAATGTTTGTACCAGTACATACTGCAAAATACTGGACTTAATTTTTCTTCAGAGGGTTCTGGAATTTTTGAGAAAAGGCTGGTCAAATGGTTGTCTGAAATGGCATAGATTTGGTGGATCTTTTAGTGGGAAGGCAAATAAACTGCATGACTTTCTGAGGTTCCTTCTAGCTGTACTTTTGTCATGCTGTGATTTCATAAAAGGCCTCTAACTATAGAGACATAACTGTATCTCTAATCTCTCAGGCTGTCATTTTCTCAGAAAAATGCATTTGACCAATTTTATACTTGGAAAAAAAAAGGTCAGCTCTTCATTAATTCTGCTTTCAAATTTTGTCTACTTTTCTCGTGGTGGCTGACCAAATAAGTGCTATGTCCCCTTTCTTACATGCTCACTGACAGGCCTTCATTTTAAACATCCATCCTCTCCCCGTGTTATGTAAGTCTCTGACTTGTATTTTTGGAGTTATTCTAAAGCACATTAAACCCAGAAGATTTATTATTGAAAATAATTATATGATTGAAAAGCAAATGTAACCTAGTCATGATCCTGAGATTAGTTTAGTGGGTCAGAGAATGATGCTAGTAGCACCAAGGTTGTAGTTTTGATCCCTGTATGGGCCGTTCACGTAAGGGCTGGGCTCAATCATCCTTGTGGGTCCTTTCCAGCTCAGAATATTCTGTGATATATGTGTATATCTTTCTGCGCAGACACATACACAGATGGTACACACTTAGCTGTACTAAAAAAAGGGTTTTTTTCCTTTCTTTTGTACAAAAAAAATATCAAAACTTGTCTCACTTATAGCTAGACACAGCCTATACCCAAGCCCAGGCATTATGGTTGAAATTTGCTAACTTGGAAGCTGAATGTCTAAACATGACTTACAGTGTCAATTGTTTTATACTTCCAAATGTTTTGTATGAATGATACATGGCCATAATCTTTGGAAAAATACAGTATCAACTGGTTGGGAAAAAAACAACTTTCCTGCAGAAGTGTTGGGGGTAAAAGTCTTTGGCTGTCTTACCCTCTCAAATTTCTCACTTTTTACATGGAATTAAATGCTTGGCTAGTTATGTCTCTGGCATTACATTCCCTCCTTGTGTTTCCCAGCTATGCTATAAGTGCATATGTGAATGACTTGATCTTTCATAATAGTCTGATTTTACTAAATGCGAATGATTTTACTGTTCACCACCCATTCCTTAGAACATGGCTTGATATTCTTCTTCTGGAAATGCTGGAGAAATGCAGAGACATGCCTTTTTACACTGCTTTCTTTCTCCCAAGGTAAGCAGGTTATTCAGTTTTACAGGACTCATCCAGGTTTGGCCCCTGTTAGTGTTAAAAGAAATCATATACATCATATACATGGTAAATTTTCAAATTTTTAATGTATATTGCAATTAGAAGAATCCACCTATGTGAGTAAATGCAAAGCTGTGTACAAAATATAAGGTATCTGATTTTCTTTTGGGAAAATCCATTTCTCACAAATATTTATTGTTTATAAGTTTGAAGTTTTACTTTAGATCTAATACTCAGGAAGAAAGATAAGTGTCTGCAGTAAAGTGGAAGGTCAAAAAAAAGGGCATTGAAGAAAATTGGGGCACTCATGTTTGATTGAAAACCAGCAAAATGAGCCTAACATATTAGTTGTTTGTATATGTATTTACTTTATCTTACATCTCACTTCAGGAGTCCTAAAGAATTTACATTTTTCTTGCTCTGGGACTAAAACAAATGATTGTTTTCCCTGGTCACCCTGTCCGTTCTCTAGAAATAAAAATATAAGTTCATGTTAAAGTATAAAGAAAGTATAAAAACCTGTCATTCATACAGGGTACATAGCACTCTTTACCCTGTATGAATTTGTGGGAGTTGCTTTTAATTTTTGGATGTGAGACCCAAGCTGAAAAAAAAACCAAAAAAACCAAAAAAAACTAACTTTGCAGTGGAACAGACAAATTTAAGTTTTATGTTTACTGAAGATAAAGGCATATTCCTAAGTTCACTTTCCTTTTTCAAAATCACTGTTGCATTTTACTATTTTCACTGGCTGAGAACATTCCCTAAGTACAAATGAATTGCTAACAAAGGTCAGCTACACTTTGCAGTTACAAATGCTATCTTCTGTTTATTCTGGAATGTTTTCCCTGTATCAGGCATTTTCAGCTTTGGATTTACTGGAACTGAGGCATACTGGCTCCATCAGGGAATTCCCCTAACACCCATATACAATTCCTCTCTTACACTAATTCACTTTACCAAAAATAGAGGACAAAATAGTGCCTAACCTTATTAGTGTGTGTAAAGCGGACACAGAAAAGAAATGGAGGTTTTTGAACTTTTTCATTTTTGATCACAAAATGGAACTTAAAATCCTTTGGCCACAAGACCTAGATTAGACTAACACACACAGCACGGACAGTCTTCCAGATGAGGCAGAGCAAACTCAATTTCTCCAGCAGATGGTGGAGAATATGCCAGTATGTACAGTTTCAGATTTGGGTTATCCCTTTAGTTAGTCCTTGTTAACTAATTGCATGGTTTTAAGCAGAGCTTGAACATATGTTAGGAAGAGATGTACCCAAAAAAGTGTCTGCTCAAGAAGGGAAAAAATGTCTGAGAGATTGTTGCACTATGTAAAGGTCACAAAACTGTGACAAGTCTAAGCCTACTTATTATATTTTAACTTATTATATTTTAACAGCAGAATAAATTATGGTAGCTTTCCCAGTAACAGTATCAGTAGTTTACTTTTTCTGATCCATTTTACAAATTTTACAAGTTTGTAATTGAACTCAGTGGAAAACTGACCACTAATCTTTCTCAGGGTACCTTTCTCATGGATGGTGCATGCTTTTACATGGAAGTAGTTCGCTGTCCTGGTGTCCCAGCTTAAAGCCCAGCTGCCAACTAAGCCCCATGCAGCTGCTTGCTCACCCCACAACAGTGGGATTGAGGAGAGAATTGGAAGGGTAAAAGCCTGAAATCTCATGGACTGAGATAAAGAGAATTTAACAGGGAAAATGCTGTGCAAACAAGCAAAGCTAAATAAAGAATTCTTTCACTGCTACATATGATCAGGTAGGTGTTCAGCCATCTCCAGGAGAGCAGAGCCCCATCACACATAATGGCTATGTCTTGTGAAAACAAACATAATCACTCCAAATGTCCCCCAGTACCATTTCCAGTCCCAAGGCAGCATTGAGGCTGAGGGCAGGCCAGGCTGAAAGGGGCCCATGTCCTCGATGATGGCATTGACCTTACGAAGGTCCTGTAGGAGCCACCATTTATTTTTTCCAGTTTTTTTGATAACAAAGACTGGAGTATTCCAGGGGCTATTTGATCGAACAATATGCCCTTTGAGTAACTGTTCTTCTATCAGGGTTTCAAGTGCCTTCAGCTTGATTTCAGTGAGGGGCCACTGATCCACCCAAAGTGGATCATCTGTTTTCCACGTGAGCGGAGGGGTGGCATGCTCTACAGTTGCCCCAGCTAGAAATCCTGTGGTGGAGAAGGGATTTCTAGCCTGGCACCCCATTGTGGTAGTATGTGTCCGCCCCACAACGTGACAGTTGCCCTCACTACAATCAGTCTCACCGTAGCAATTTGGCAGTCAGGTCCTTCGATGAGGATTGTTCTTTTACTTCTCATAGAAGTGGCTGTTCTTCCAATCCCTGAGATGACACCATTTGTGGGACAAGCTCCCATCCTTCTGGCCACTCAGAGCGGGTGATGATGGTGACGTCTGCTCCAGTGTCCACCATTCCTAAGAGAAAGACTTTATCCCCTTTGTTAAATAGGCCACATTCCATGACGGGTCTGTCATGGCCCACAGTCTCTGCCCAGAAAGCAAGTAGGATTTTCTGGGACAATATCTCTAGAATCCAGTAATAAAAGAGCCTGAGCAATAGGTGTGTGTTGAGGCAAAAACCAAGGTGGAGTAGTGCATGCAACAGTCACTGTGATTTCATCATTTCATCCTACAGTTTGAACCTCCAGTAACACTTGTAAATAATCAAGTCCAAAGCTGGAGTCTCCAATAATTAAAACGTGCCTTGGTGTTGACGAAGGGCCATATTTACCTGTTGGAATGTGGCAAATTATTTCATTGTAGAAATGGATTGCAAGTGCGCTTACCAATGTGCGTCGGGTCCCTGGTTGAACTTGTGGGTAGGATTGCTGGAGTTTGCATTCCTTTTTATAGTAGGTGCCATCATAAATTACCTCCCCGCATTTTGACTCTCTGAGATGATCAGGAGAGAGGGGCAAAACGGCTTGGCTTTTGTTGTCGTTGCGTGGCGCCACTCCATGCTCTGCTGAAAGTTTCCTGGACGCCATCAGTGATTTAGTTGGTAAGCTGGCTGGTGATAGACCTGTTGGTCTGTTGGCTTTGAAACTGGGGACAATATTTATAATGTTCTCTACAATCTAAACAAGATTCAGATGGACAGTTTGAGGAGGGGTGCCGCTGTACAAAATCACTGTTACTTTTGACTTGTACGTGTCCTCGTTCACCACATTTGTAGCATACCATATCCTCCCTGTTTCGCAGTGATGTTTTAGCTGCCACCAAACCCTCTGCCACCCCTTTGCTGACTGCCGGGGCAACTGTATGTTCTACAGTTGTTAGCCGTGTACAGGCCTCCACCATCTGCTGGATGGTGAGTTCTGGGTCCAGGGTCCTTAAAATCTTTTTACGCTCTGTGTTCTCATTAGACATTGCTAGTTTATTAATCAGCTCCTCCCTTGCAGATGGACAATCTATTTGTTTATCAATTGTCTCTCAGAGCCTGTCAATAAATTTTATAAATGTTTCATCCATTCCTTGGCAAATGTCAGCAAAGTTTTGTTGTGGAATGGTGCCATCTGGGATCTGGAATAAGGCAGTTTGGGCAGCATTTTTGGGCAGCCAGTCTTCGAGGATGGCTCGAGGGATGTCTTGGGCCTGATCTTGTGGTTTTTCAAAGTTCCCCTTCTCCACTCAATAAATCAATAGTCAAATGGGCCCTTTCTTCGTCATTTTTGTAGTTCTTTGTTAGAATCTTCAGTTGTTTTTTCCACAATGACTCCCACAAAAGGAGTTCAGTAGGTGCGAGGAGGAGAGGCATCTCTTTCTTCTCCCCACTTTGTGTACTGAGCATGATGTCATATGGTCTGGAATATCCCTTGCATCAGCTGTCCCAGCTGTGCCTCTTCCCAACCTCTCACAAGCCCCCAGCTTCTCTGCGACCATGGCAGTAGGAAAAGCAGAAAAGGCCTTGGCTCTATGCAATCCCTGATCAGCAATAATAAAAACATCTCTGTATTATCAACTCTGTGTTCAGCACAAATCCAAAACAGCCCTGCACTAGCCACTGTGAAAAAATTACCTCTACCCCAGCAAAAAACAGCACATCTGCTTTCATTACTGTCTCAGAAGACTAAATATGTATTCACCAATAAATGAGCAGAATTTTGTACCTCTTTTGCCATAAGGCTCTACAAAGGATGACTCAGGAGGCTTTCTTGTCTGTTGCTATCACAAACATTGTATTTTACATTCTCTCTTTGGAATTATCAATATTTATCTCTTTTTAAAATCATTTATAAAAATCTCAAAGTTGTTTGCTAGTTCTGAAAAGTTTGGAGATTGCTGTTTGCTGAATACTTTTTTCTAGCTATTAAAAGTTCTACTGAACCTCCACCTATGCTAGAAACACCATACTTTTGATTACTTTCATGATGGTTTTTCAACCAGATAAGCACAGAATGGGATGTCTTCTCAGGCTAAGTGGGGACAAGTCCAATATCCAGAAATTAAGTTTCTTTCAGAAATGTTTAGTGATACGGTCTCCACTATCAGATAAAGCATTTCCTATTTATATAACTCCAAATAATCAAAACTGTTACATGAAAGTATTTGGATGCTGGATAGGCATAAGTTTTCTGAGAATTTTATATCTGGAAATAAAAAGATACATCATTAGTGTGGTCACAGTGACCCTGTGCTTCAGTCTTGCTCCCTTAAACTGAACTGCAAGTACAGCCAGAAGCCAGAATAACTCACTACGCTTATAAGCTTGTTGTGGAACAAATAGCAAATGTTGAGCACATCTGGGCTCAGGTGAATCTCTGCAACTGCATTATCCCTTTCTTATTACTGGTACATGTTTTCAATTATCACAGTCTGATGGTGGTTGTATGCATAGCCAGTCCAGAATGAGGGAGAGCCAGAGTCAAGGCTGTGTCGCTTCTGTTTCTACATAATGCGCTGCATCTCTGTGGCCTCTATGAAAGTTCGCAAAACCTTACTTTATCTGTTGAACTTTGTTTCTAGATGGAAGATATTCACAAAAGCTTATTCCAGGAAGTTTCACAGTAGCAGTTAGGGTTAATTACTGACTTCTCGAGTAATCTGAGAAAATGAAAATTAATTTCAGATGGTCCTAAAAATGCTGTAGTTCAAAAAGATATCCTAATAAGATCTGTTTCTTTGAAGTTCTGCTTTCATTTTGTTCCCTAACTCTCCTTTATATGAAAGGAGACTTTGTTCTGCTTATTGGAAAACATTTTTAAGGTTTTAATTTCAAGATACTTGGAAATTTTCAGAGGCAGACTAATGGACTTTGATGAAAGATTTTGTTCAAGGTTTGGTGCTTGAGGCATTTTAGCTTTTCAGCTAGTTACAATAAGAAGTCTAGAATATATTCATTGATTCAGGAAGAACTAGAAATATAAAAGCATGGGCAAGGTTGCTAATGGTTGATATTTGACATTCTATTCACTCTACAGAGAAATCAGAAAGAGATGATATTTTAAAAAGCACTAAGACCTCAGGCCAGAAGAGATCTGGATTACCAATGTGAGATACTGCTCTCTCACAGGCAGTCATACAAAGCACCTCATGAATTTATTAAACTCTAGGAATTAAACTTAAACAATGTAGAAAAATACAAGGAAAAAAATCAACAAAAACTTAAATCATTGGATTGTTTTGAAAAATTGGCTTGCTTTGGGCCTGAGGAGTAATTGCTTAGAACAGGGTCTGCAGTCCTCCCTGTAGTGTAACCTCTAATACATACCTCTATACACTGTGTGTTATTCTGTGTTACTATTAACACATGCTTTCACTCTAGCCTGTTTCATGTGACTCTTTCTGTGTTAGCATATTTAAAGTGCTAAAATCTTGATGCCAGCTCTCTGGTTCATTAAATTCACCTGCTTTATGTAGGTGTGCTGCTGCTGGACACGAGACCATATAGATCTGCTGTAGACACAGTACCTCTGCTTCTGCACACAGCTGGCAGGTGAGCTCTCAGAAGAGCTTGTGCGGAAGCCCTTGACCCCTGTGAGCTCTGTGGACAAGATCTTCAGGCTGAGAAGGACTCACAGTGGATCTAAGCTTGCTCCCAACCCTTGGTGACAAAGATCAATGAAAATCCCTTTCATGTTTACTAGCCATACTTTCTTTGCTGTCGTCTCCCCAGACAGATGGTCTGAATCTGAGCAGTTTTTGTCAGCCTGAAGGTAGAATGTCTCAGAGAGGCAAGTATCAATAACAGTAGAAATGAAAGATAAATATTCACCTTCAATGAACGGCTAAATGAGGCCTGTCTAGGCAACTGATCACTAGATAGTATGGTGCATTTGTATGTCACAGTCCTGTCCAGAGGAGTCCTTTGAAGAGGTGAGCCCTATCTTTCAAACCAGAGCCCTCAGAGCCCTTGTTTGTTTGGTGTAGTTTCTGCAGCATACAAATTCCAGTATCTAAGGCAATATCCTTTTACAAGGTCCCCTGAGAAAGAATCATTTGCATTAAAGTTAGCACAGCAGTAATGTTATTTGACGTATTTCATGGAGACACATCCCAAGGCATTGTCATTAATCCTTGAAACGCGACAAATACATTAAAAGCAAAACAGGCAATTAAAAAGCTTTAAAAAAAGAAAGTGAGATTGCCTTAGCATACAGAAACAAATACAAAAACTCTCCCAAGTCAATTTCACAATTCAAAACCATAATAACAGGATGTTCTTTCTCCACTCAGTTGTCATTGGAACCTTGGCATTTGCAGTAGTCACAGAGCACAGACTGTCTTTAGGGCTATAATACATAATGAACTTGGACAATGAAGACACGAGACTATTTAAAGCTTGGTAAACTATTGAGTAACCTTAGCATCAATCCTATAAAAGGCCAGAAGTCTACAGGGAAATATCATTGATATAATTATATTCTGGCTGACCTTAGTGTGAAGTAGAAGACAGACGATACCATTTCAGGCTGTCTCTAGACCAGCCAGGATATCATTAGCCCAGCAAATGAAGCATTGCATTAATCACTCCTGTGCTAGGACTATCATTTGATGCAAGACAAAAAGTGCCCTGGCTTATGGCTCACCCTTTGTGTATCTCAAACTACTCCACTTTTAATCCCCTAAAACATGGGGTTTGAGTCTAAAGAATTTATTTATTTTATTATTTCTAAAGATTTATTTATGAATACATGGTAGAAATGTTTAGCAGGAACCAAAAGTTGTTATAATGAGACGGTAAAATGCTTACTAGATTGTTGCCATTTTCCCAAACAGTAAGGGAAAATCAGCTTCCGCTTCTCTGTAAGTTGCATTCTGCCCTTTGCTGCTGTGCCATTGGGGAAGTCATTGGGGAGCTCCCCAATTGGGCCTTTATTATAATTGATGTTATTATAGAACTGCATGTCAATCAACCTGAGACTGTACTAGGTGTTGCACAGTCACAAAATTCAAGTGTAAGTAGATGTTTGTGGTACTGCATATTGCCTTAAGTGTCAATAACACACACACACAAGTAGGAAACTATATAAATGGTTCAGAGCTTAAATGCTAAGTAGAAGAAAAGCTGCTGTAAGTACCCTATGAAATGAAATAAGAATCAGCCATTCCCAGTTCCACTGCTGTAGAGGAAAGAACAACTATCCACCCATCCAGCTCTACCTTCCTTCTGGTTTGCACCATGTTGGTTCAGGTTCTTTGTTTTTGTTACTCTGAAGCCAGGATCAGGAAAAAACAGGGTCCTATTTCCAAAGAAAAGAAGATAAAATAGTTAGGTTGAAATACCTGAAAATGTGTACTAAAAGGATATATACAGCATCTGCCAGAGTAACGTTTCTGTATTGCTGAAATACTTTTTGTATGAAGACAGTCTATCAATATAAACTCATTTGATACCAGTCCTAGTAATGATTTGACTACCTATTACTTGGGACCAGATCCCTACGAACACATACACTTTCTTTGCTAGCTCTACTTGTCCTTTTTTATATTTATTAGCATGTTTTGTTTGGGACCAAATTACAGTATATCTTGGTCTTGAGGTTTATTATAGCTAATGATATACTTTAAAAATGTGAAATTGCTACCTAAGCCATTAAAACAGCTGACTGAAAGATTAAGACATATGTCTGGATAGATAAAATATTCTTTGCAGTTCCTGTATTCTGGGACAGCTATTAAAGGTCTTAACTCAGTTTTAATAATTTCATTCGCAGGCAAATGACCATTGTCGGTGTTGCACAAATGGGTCATAAACTAAATAGGAGCATGAGGATTTTGATGAAAAGCAATAAAATATGTACAGAAGTGTTGAAAGTCTGTGAATTACATTATCAAAGAGATTTGTAGTTGCTAAACCTGAAAAGTCCCAAAGACAGACTCTGGCTTATCAAAATTTGCTCTGAAGCATGGACATAGGCATCTCTCACGTGAATGGAGTAGTGGACCCAAGATCTAGGCATCTCCTTAAGAAAAGTAGACCATGCCAACAGATTGCAGGGCTTAGAACTCAGCATATTGTGATGCTATGACATGAAGCATTTAGTTTTCTGAGGAATGCGCAAGCAGTTCAAAATTGGTGTAGTAGCTGAGATCTAGTATATGAGGCATCTTGACATAGAGGTGCTACTTTTCCATGAGGACTTTATCTGGGGTACACTAGGATAAATTAAGGTAAACTTCCCCGGCATTTTCACTGGCATTTCCATGCTGTTACTGCAGTGGATCAGCTCTGAAAAGTGTGGGGGGGAAAATCAAAACTGAAAGTAAGAGGACATGGCAAGATAAGGAAAGAGAAAATTAAGTACTCTTATTACTTTATGCGTATCTCCACAAAAGACATGCAGAACCAGGCCAGAATTGACCAAAACTTGCATTCAGATCCATAAGCTGATTTTCACTGTGAAATTTGATACGCAAAAATCAGCATGACTTTGGAAGTGGAGAATGAAGATTTGTGCTTAAAATGAAACCTTATCAACATCAGCTTTATTCTAGAGCAGTTCTTCTTTCTGCAGCTGTGAATTCAGCCGTGGTGCAGTGCATGTGGCCTGGGAGCTCTCGAAAATCTTGTTCAGAGGAAAGAAACTATGGGAAAATAAAGAAAAGATGATTCTTCTTTCAGTAAGTCCTCACAATTTCCTGCCAGCCCCAGTTAATATATCCAAGCCTTGATTTATATGTCTTAAAAATACTGAGCAGCTCCCAAAGTAGGCTGTGTCCCTGGAGAGAACTAGATGGGTTAAGGTTAAAATTCCTTGGCAATATTCAACCCTTTTAGGGAAAGAAAAGCAGGGTAGCAAGGCAGAATGAGAAGAGATGAGCAGCAACAGACAGACTGACTGACTCCTTTGGCTTCCAAATTGAAAATGATAGAATTGCATTTTCCCTGGTAATTGCTGTGTATCTGAGTATTTTGTCTAACATGAAGGTAAGACAATTGCTTACTTAGTTTGTACTGATGAAGTGAATATGGAAAGTGCAATGAAATATTAATTTATATGGAGAAATAGTTAGCTGAGAAAAGTAATGGGACAGCACTGCAAGAAAGAAGAAAATTTAAAATCGAGCTTGCACAACAAAGCTGAAAAATCTGTGTGACATTTTCCTTTTATTTCTTAAGCTGACTAGCGTATAGATTGCAGAAACCTTGAACAACTGCATGATCTAAAAAAGGGAGGAAAAAGTAGAAAAGCAAAGTAAATTTGCTTTTGCTTCTTTTTTTCAGGTGCTGAGGATTTTTCTGTTGCTGGAAATTTCAGGCTTCCTTCCCATTTTTTCCAGGTAAATATTTGCTCAATAAAATACATGCTGAAGGTTAAGCATGTATAATTGTCATGCATGATGTGAGGCAGGGTTTCAAGGGGTCATCAGGTATATTTCCTGGGAGAAATACACATTGTTTGGAGTCAGCTCTGGCACTGCCACCAGTGATGACAACAGTGAAGCATTATGGTGTCATTTAACTTCTACCCAGAGGAGTCAGCCATCCTTAGGGAAGAGGGTACACAGTAGTGGTGCGAGGCACAGCAACCCATGTCTGTGAAACACAGCACAGCTTACCCCAAGCCAGCCCCAGTCCCGGGACAGGTTGCACCCCCAAAACCTCCCATGGAAACTGGTAGTTTGTTTTGGTGCTGATCTGTAGGCTAGGTGAGTGTTTCTTCTTTCCAATGGCCAGAAAGGCCAAGCTGAGACTGATTTCATTCTTACACATGAAAAGCAAATCCAAATGGTTTTATAGGAAACCTGGTCATACCCTTAATTATTATTGAAGGTTTGCTTTGCCTTTTAGGAAAGTTTTGCACTCATGCTTATGGATGGAAATCTCTGATGATTTTTCTCTCTCTTTTCTTTTGTTTGTTTTTTTGAGGGGGGAGTGGGTGGGTTGTTGTTGTTGTTTTTATTTTGTTACGTTTTGCTTGGTTTTTGTTTGTTTGTTTTTTTAATGCAAAAACCAATACCGGAGCAGCCCATCTCCAGTTCATTGCCGTTGGGATTCTTTTGGCCCTTGGTCCGAGTGCAATGGCTGTACTCAAAAACAGGTATAGATGGACACATCTTTTCTGTATTCATAACCCCATTAGCATATACTTTTCCCCCAGTAATTAAGAAGCCACTCTAACATTAAACCCCCAAATCAATTGCTCAGACGAAAGCCCCAGCAGAACAAGAAGGCTGAAGAGCAAAGAACTAAGAATATAAATCCTCCAGTCTGTCCCAATATGTTTCATTTTGAAGCTATGATGTTCATGTTGTAAAATAATTTGTGCTGCTTTTATTTTGGTGATAGTTTCAAAAAGCTCAGCTGTGCTGTCTGGCAAACACTGGATATTCCTCCACTGATGCTGGTTTGTACCAATTCCACTGATTTTTTATTAGTGGCATCATGTCAAGGGAAGAAAATTTGGTTACAAAGTGTTACCTTCAATGAAAATAAGTTGGTGTTTTTTACACTGCAACTCTATAGATGTGCAAGACACTTGCGTTTGATTTTCCTTCTCATTTACTTTGATGTTACATCAATTAAGGAGGGATTAGTCAAAATTAAAGATGTGCAATGAGAGAGTATTTACTTCTTTTAGAAAGAAGAACTAGCCCACTGGATGTAAGATTTTATCATCTTCCTTAATCATGTTGTTTACCTTGAAAAACATTAACAAATTAATATCAGGCATGGTTAGTCCTATTAAAACTATAAAAACACCATTTACATTTCTTAGCAGCTTTCTATTGATTTCAGTTACATATTAGATTTTTGAACACACCAAGCAAAGCTCATGCACCATTCTAAAGACATTATAGACAAAAATGTTGTCTTTCTACTAACTTGAGAGTTTGCTACTATATGTGGTAATACCATGTGTGGCTGTTCTCAGAAATAATAGTGAATGTCTAGATTAGTAGCGCTGTCTTCACAGTAGCAAACTATTCTGGCTATGCATTTGGATTTTCTAAGATCTCCTTTGATTTGTATTCAGATTAGGAGGCGGACAGTGGCAGTTTATGGCCAGTATGGAGGAAACCCTTGCTCTGGGCATGCCTTTGAAACAAGACCATGCCGCCCCACAAGGGGATGCCCAACAGAAGATGGCTGTGGTGATCGGTTCAGGTGTTTCTCAGGTACCATCCAAGACCATTTTCAATATTTTCTACTCCTGAAGTTAAGAAAACAACATTGTTATCTTTCAACTTCAGTAAATGGGCAATGTATTTGCAGTGCTCTTGATCCTTGATCTTGATTCCTTTGTTTCCAGCCTCAACTATGCATGCTTTTAATTTAAATCTGGAGTACTACAGAGCATTGAAGATAGTATGCTGAAGCCCTGGTACCCTCTCTAACTCATTCTGCCTTACTTGTTTGCCTCAGAGAACAGGTTTTCTCATTATAAGAAGGTAGTTGAGGAATGCAGCCTTACATTGATGTCTTTCAGCGGTTCTAGGCTGTTCCCAGATATGGGATGACCTGGATCATGGAAACTAATGCCCCATAAAAGGTATCCAAGCAGCTCCCATTACCTTCACAGAGGAGCACATTATCTCGTAGGTAGACATTTATCACACAGGACCTTGATAAACATGTTTTGGTGCTACTAGGGAGACAATCACCAGTGATTGGGTCAAAGGGTGAAAGCTTAGGAAGCAGATCTAGAAGTCAACTGTTTCACTGAGATATCATAAGCCTTGAATGGCTATGGCTCTCTCGAGAGTGCTATGCACTATTTCTTTATGTCTACATTTAATTCTCCACAAGCTCTCACGGGCACAATCTGTTCATCATGGGAGTGAATATGCTAATTAATGTAGTAGATTAATAGGACCTCTGCTTTGATTTTAGGTGATCTGTTTTTAAGCTAACAAACACTTCTTTTCCCATGCATGTTTGTCCTGATTTAGGTCAGTGCATTAGCAGATCCCTAGTATGCAACGGCGATCAGGACTGTGAGGATGATGGTGCAGATGAAGATCGATGTGAAGAGAGGAAAACTGTATGTGATATTGACAAAACACCTCTGAATTCAGAACTTACAGGAGCAGGGTAATGTTCTGTGCCAGGCTTAGTAGTACTGGTACCAAATATTTTGATGTATTTGCAAGCTCTGGGTGTATAGCTAGACTTCCTGGGCTTATGGTAAAACATCCCATACGCAAAAGTGTTCAGTACAACTGCTTCCACCATGCCAGCAGTTCAGTGCAGGAGCTACAGGTCCTTTGACCTCAAGCACTGAATAAAGCTTTCAGTGTTTCATTCCTGCTATTGAAAGGCAGCTACTAAGATATTAAATCAGATTTCAACTAGTAACACACGATCTTCAACATGGAAAAAATGAGCCAGCAATGTTCATTCTTTTTGTTCATTGCTGTTGAATTTAGCACTCTAGATTCAAGTGGATTTCTGTTTATATGTCCAAACTGCAATGTGGCAAAATAATTGTTTTAAGTTTCTTTGGTGTTGATTTATCACATGTTATGCAATATACCTCAGATGTAATAACCCTTCTCCCCTCCTCTGCCCCCCATTTTGGAATGGATGCCCTCTTGTTTCTGTGTTGCAGTAATTGTTCAAAATTGTTTCAAATGAAACTACAAATCAGTTGAGATAGATATAAATGTCTTAATCTATAGAGATAATGACGTGTTAATTTTTGTTGACAAATAAAGACCAATATTTCCCTTTCAATGCTGTAACATGCTATGCATACTGCAGTTCTGCATGTATAAAAGTCTGTCAGGTGATAACCCCTTGGTTAAATCAGCCTGTGATCATGATTTGCAGATAAAGCACTCAGTTATAATGGCTCTGTAATTTTTGTCTCTGTCCTAATGAGATATTTTTTCTTCTTGTAGCTTTGATATTATTACTGGTGAGAGTAAGGGAAGAGTCATCCATACAAAAAGCTTTGGAGGGCAATGCAGAAAGGTCTTTAGCGGCGATAGGAGAGAATACTACAGGCTGAGTGAAAGTGTTCTTGCTTATAATTTTCAGGTATGTTTCCATTAAGAAAAGCTTTTTATTTATAGTCAGGATTAAAACTGGGAGAACGATGCAAAGCTTGCAGGGTCCCTTGGCAGGTATGCTTCTCTAAACACAGCTCACTGACACCTGTACCCTCTCTGCAGTTGCTTATTTTGAAATACAAATTGGTGTATATCTTGCTAAAATAAAAGGAAAAAAAGAGATTAATTTCTTAGATATGATTTCTAAATCTCTCACAGTTAGACTGAATGTAAAGCTAATCTACTTAGCATAAGCAGTGACCTGAATCACCCTAAGAAATGTTTTGGGGGCTGAAATACAGGGCTTTGCCATGGTTTGTGTAGATCTTCCAGAGATATTTTGTTTAAAGTCACTGTCTCAGTGATTTGGCTTGTTTCACATTTATCAGAAGCATGCCAAACAATACATAATGTACTTTACTAAATAGCATAAATACATTATATATATATATATATGAATGCATTTCCATGCTTTTCCAATAATGTGCTGTACTTTTTATGAAATTTTAAATGGATTTGGCCTGAAAAACACATCAGCTTATTTTGCATCATAAAGACCTTGCTCTACTCTATAAGTTATAGTTTTTATAACTCTGTAAGTTATAGTTTTTAAATCCTACGTGAAGCTCTTCATACAGATGTCTGTCTTTCACCTTTTAGGTTAAAGTTCAGAATGATTTCAGTTATGAGTTTTTCAACAGCACCTGGTCTTACATGAAACACATAGAGCACTATGAAAATTCAAACAAATACAAACAAACACAGAATAAAAATCTGCAAAAGGTATGTATAACTTGTCACTGTAGCTTAGTATTTTGCATAAATATTTTCATTATTTTATTTGTGTGTTTTTGTAGTGAGATGAAAATGCATGTTTTAGAAAGACATTTTTGGCACAAAGTGCGTGACAGTAAATAATCCCATAAAACCTTTAAAAAGAGGTCACTCGTTTGCTTATCAATCCAGAGAAGTTGGCTGCTCTTTCTACTTCCTCCATCTTACCTATTTAGTAGTAATTTATTTATTTACTATCTGTTTTTCTCCCTTTTTAAGAAAGAAATCATTGGCTTATTCTCATAATTGATTAATCTTTTTCTTTTTTTCAAGTGGTTTATTGCCCTTTTTTTCCCTGCTACATCTCGGTCAGTATAGTGGAGCAAAAAGATTGAAATACTTCTGTGGTTAAAATTAACTTATTTTATAATGCATTTTCCATTAGGAGAACTCCATTAAGAGAGAAATCTGGTGTCTTTAACAGCCAGGAGGTCACAGTGCTTATGCCTTTAACTTATTTTAAAAGGAGCATTAGATAAATAATTTGAGAGTAATTTTCAATTATGAAATACAATCTCTATCTTACAGAAAATAAAATCAGGTAACAAATGTATGTGTTTTATGGCCCCCAAGTAGACACTAATAATGACGTATTTTGAGACTCAGCATAACCAAGTTCAAAAGTAACTTTGAGAGTCTAAAGTGAACAGTATGTTATAGGTGTATTAGATTTTATAATTAAGGAGCATCCTTGAAATGGCTAGAGCCCCTTACAACAAAAGCCTTACCTAGACAAAACAGGGTGCAAAGAACAAATGTACTGCCTGTGATTTGCTTTCAGACAAAGCTTGTTAACATTCTTCTGCCAGGCTTCTGATTCTGGAAGCCACTATTGTCTTTGAGGAGTGAGATCTCACTTGTCCTTATGCTAGTTTTCAAGTACACAGGAGGAAAATAAAGATATTGCAACAATTATAAATAAAGGTCGAACCGTATTTCATGACTTCAGAGTGTTCTTTTTGCATTTACTGCGTTGCTTAGACGTATCTAACAGCTCTGTAAAGCTGTTGGTTAGTTGCCAATAGAATGTGTGTACCATCTGACTATTAGGAGCCACTCTGATAGTCACATGAAGCATGACTGATGGCTTTTCCTTCCCCCAGAGTAAGCAGCTGATGGTTGTTGAGAACAGTGTGGAAGTTGCTCAGTTTATTAACAACCGCCCAGACTTTCTCACTCTTGCGGAGCCATTCTGGAAGGAGCTGTTCAACCTTCCAGTCGTCTACGAGTACAGCGTCTACCGAAGACTTATTGAACATTTTGGGACACACTTCTTACACTCTGGGTCTTTAGGAGGACATTACAAAGTTATTTTTTATATGGATACTGACAAAATGAATGCAGAAGGTAGAGTACTAGAGTGTTGCAGAAAGCAAAGTCAGTAACCAAGAATAAAGATTTATATATATGTTTTTCCAGCTAATATCTAAAATCAAGTAACAGACTTCTACAAGTACCACATTCTCTTCATGATCAAAAGAAAGAAGACTAAAAAATGTGCTAAAACTACAGCATTTAGTTCTAGATCCATGTTTGTGACCTTTAGTGCTCTGGGTGTATATATATATATATATATAGTCAGTTTAGGACCTCCTCAGGCTAAACTTGAATATAAATCTCAAACGTTTAAAGGTTACATGGAGATCAAGGTTGGGTAAAACTATGTAAAGCAGAAAAAATTACAGAGCAAACACCAGAGTGGCACCTGTAATAGTAATCAGCTGGAGCAGTGCTGTAGAATTACAGACTGCTGAGAAAATAAATGATACTGTAAACTGTTCCCAGATACATCTTACACCTCTGAGCATTCATCCATAAGCTTTAGCAATATGTGGCTCTTCCCACAGCACACAAATGCTAGCTAGTTATCTCCTAGTTTAAGTGTAGTACTTCATGACCTCTCTAGTTAGTGGGAAACTCAGAAATTAATCCAACACACTTTCTGTGTACAGTATTGTTAATGGATGGATTATCTGCAGGTGTCAGCATAACAGACTTGTACAAGTGTACCTCATCAGGCTGGAATGCACTCATTGTGAAAAAGAAGAAGAAGGAATGCACCAAACTGGATGAACTGCTACTGACTTCTTCAGGTAAATATTCAATGGTGACTCAAACAGTTGTCATGTATCCATCTCTCATCTCATCCTAAATAGCTGTCAAAATGAGGAGCAGGTGTTGATAACTTTGATGAATTCTGCCCTAACATGCTGAACCCAGACATCAAGTGTCTGGTTTAAAGGGCTCTCTGGCATTTGTCAATTATTGCTAATGCTTTCCCAGTAAATAGCACTTTTCTGGACACACTAAGTTAGAGCTGCCAAGACACCTGGAAAAACATATACCTCCTATATATGATCAGTGTAGGAGCTCTTGATCCAGGCACAGGTGGTTGAACTGCATTAGTGAGTCTTTTCACTACTTGCTAGCAGAGTTTTTGTGTGAATTGTTTCTATTCCCATTTGTAAACATAGCAATGCCTACATTTTACATATTTCCTATCTTGAATCTTCAGGAAGTAGTGGCAATAAAATCAAAGGAGACCCTTACATAGAAGGAGGAAGCCCAGGTGCTGTTGCTGGCCTTAGTTATCTAGACCTGGATAATCCTGCTGGGAACAGTCGGATGTACACCTTGTGGGCTGCATCAGTGACAGACTATCCCATAGTAATTAAAAAAAAGGTAAGGCTATTTTCCTGAAGCAGAGGTGAACAGATGGGATCACCTCAAGGGAAGAAATCAGTCAGTAAGCTACAGCTGGTGATTAATCATGCCGTGATCTACAGTCATTTTGTTTTCAAATCACTTTGTAAAAAAGGAAGGTGCTCAGGAAGAAAATGCTGTGAAGCTAATATGATCAGGTGCATCATAAATCTAAGTCCATTGACAGGTCAATACCAGCCTTCAGTGACTTTGGTGAAGTTCTGGTTAGGAATAGAGGGTCATGTTAGCATTGGAGAAAGACCAGATTTGAGATAGCCCCTTTCCCAAAATGCACATGAGCACATCTGCGTGGCTTCCACTTCACTTGCCAACTTTTGCATATTCCTTTTACCTCTCCTTCTTCACTCTGCATCCAGAAGTTTAGCACAACTGGAAGTTCTCCAAGTCAGACACTTCAGAGCTGGCCATGGCCCTATTCACTGCTACCTTGTCTATGTCCCTTTTGGGAACTGCCCACATACTCAAGAATGGTATAAACCCCAAATATTTTGGTTAGAAAGTTTTCGGCTAAATGTAAAAGCATATAATATCATAAAGTAACCAATTTAAAGGCAAAATAGTTTCCATTTTTGTTACTTTTGATCACTATTCAATGAAATGCCATAGTGGGCTCTTTAAATGTCCTTCTTTTTTTATGCTGGGAACATCTGGGTGAGAATTCAAGTTACTCTACATTGGTGGTCTGTGCTGTACTTTTATCTCACCTGTATTCTCAAAGCCCAAATATGTTTAAACATGACTGATATACCAGTAGCTTTAAAGGATGCTTTTAAGCAGAACTGGCTTTTCATAAAAAGGCTAATATTAAATACTAACATAAGATTTTAGCTAATTAGCAAATTAGAGCATCTAATGTGCTAACTCCCATGTGCGGAAGCATATGTCACAAATTATTTTGTGTGATGAAATGTGCTTATAAACTCTTATATTACAGTCATAACTATTTAATATGCATGTTTTCCTACTGTGTGTAGCTAACACCATTATATGAGCTGGTAAAGGAAGTGCCTTGCTCGTCAGTCAAAAAGCGTTACCTAAAACAAGCCATTGAAGAGTATATGGCTGAAAATGATCCCTGCAAATGTCAGCCTTGCCAGAATGGTGGTGAGGCATCCGTGGAAGGAACCCAGTGTGTGTGTTACTGCAAGCCTTACACCTTTGGAGCAGCTTGTGAGCTGGGAACTCTCGTGCAAGATCAGCCAGGTCAGCACTCTTTAAACCTGTGAGAGTTTAGAGGTGGCAAAATGTGCTCTCCTTCTTCCAGAGTCTGTCTGTTCCACTGCACACCCATGCAGTGGCTGCCAGGGTGAGATATCACTGCAAACAAACAGCATGGGGAGGGTCATGCCAAGCCTGAGTCTTTGTTTAGCATGTCTAAACAGTCCTTAGCAAATTAATTATCAATGACTTCAAAAAATTTTATTTTTTAATTTTATAATTAGTAGTAGCTGACAGCTGTTTTTATGTTCTCTCAGACACTGATAATATATAGCCTCTGTGGAATTATACCAATGTCAAAGTTGGGGAAAGATGGAAGATGAGATTATTGCAATCTGGAATTTTCTGTAAGGGCACAGCTGGAGCCATCACTAGCTTTGAACAGCCTGTGCCTTTAAACCTCTCAGAGGGAATGCTTTAAAGAGAGAGTGGTTTAAAGAGAGTAGTTTTCACATTAAACCAAATATTTCCAAATGTCACACAGGTGTTGTTGATGGACACTGGAGCTGCTGGTCTTCCTGGAGTCCTTGTTCAGGGGGAAGGATATCAAGGAGTAGGACCTGCAACAACCCCTCCCCAAGTGGTGGTGGAAAGGCCTGCCTCGGAGAGCAGCATGAAAGCAAAGCATGCGAAGATGAAGAGTTGCAGCATCTTCGGTAAGCAATAAAAACCACTTGGAGACAACTGCTGAAAGATTTAAAAATTTGCTTCAGACGGGTGCATAAACTGTTGAATTCAAGGAGATAATTTACTGAGCTTTAATATTTAAGTTGAAAGAAAATGAAATTCAGAAGCTGTGAATGTCATAGAAGATAAGGCTAGAAAATGGGGTAAACTTGACAGCATTCTATTTACCACTCTCTTGGATAGCCTGGCAGTGCCTGATTTCAATATAATCATGATGTAAATGTACGCATAAGAGTCTTGAAAATGGGCTTCACTGAGGAGTGTAGCATTTTGAAAAGAAAGAAGACTAAATTCAAACTAAACTGTACTTTTGTTTGCTTCATAGCTTGATCGAACCACACTGTTTTGATTTATCCATAAATCCTACAGAATTTTGTTCACCTCCTCCTCTCTTAGAAAATGGATTTGTTCAAGTGAGTTATTTCTGTTGCTCTGTTGTCTGTTCTACCCCTACCTGCAATGTCTTTTCTACCATTAATATTCACTTGTTCACTTGTAAATTTGTATTTCTCTTGGCGAGCTTGGTGTCTGACCTAGTGAATAGCCACTCTTGCAGCATTTTTCACTGTCCAAAATTTACATGACAGGATCCAAAATTTCAAACTAAAAGTTAGATAAAACCAAAAAAGCCCCACCCTCAAAACCAAAACAAGATGTCTGCTTCTCTGGACCGTGGTACCTACAGAGAAAAGTCATCTACTTGTCCTTTATTTCATACATGTATTAAAAATTTACTGAGCCATGTGGATTACATAGAAAATCACAACAAACTAGAGAGAAAAAATGCTCAGTCATCCAGGAAGTCCATAATGAAATTATAAACAGATTTTAGGAATCTTCACTCTGTAACTCACTATTCTGCTTCTCAGGTGAAATGAAGACCTGGCAAGTTACTTGGCTGACCATAGTTTAGGCCTATTTGAGAAGGGGGACTAATTCCTGCCTTGGAAGAATGGATTATACCTTCTTCATATTACCAGGCTGTCATAAATCTCTTTGCTCAATAAATAGATAAAAGGATTAGTTCAAAATTCATTAGTTGCCTCTGCACAACTTCAACCTACAGCAAGATCCAAAATCTTGCCTTCCTTCTTTTGCTAATGATTTTTTTTTTTTTTGGTAATCAATAGTTGTGTCCTACATTGATATTTTTGATTCACAAACTAAAGGTAAAACCCTACAATTCATGGAGTAGTCTCAATTTTTCATAAGATATCTCCTTAGAAGACAGTGAAATATAAAATGACAAAAAAACTGTGTCTTCAAGTCCACCATGTTAACATTTAGAAAGCTGATAGCATGCCATCCTGAAAACTGGCAAAGCCATATACTCTCCACTGATCTCCCCCCAGCCCAAGGCTATTCAAGATCTTATCCTGCGCTGCTAATGTTTGATAACAGCCATATTTGCAGTTTGTTTTTACACCATCAGGAGAGTACTGCTGTATATCCCTTTTGATCACATTTAGTGACTTCATAACAAGGATTGCCCCCAATATTGCAGACTCACTCTCTCATCACTGTGTTGCAGAGTAGCAATACTACTTCTCACTGTCCTCAGCTATTGCGTTCTGGAATCAAAGAGAGTTCAGTGCTGCTGGTAGTTCTTGTATCTTATATCCAAAATTTCACCTGTTAATTTTCTTTCAGAATGCTGAAAACTCATACCCTGTTGGGAAAAATATTGTTTATGCATGCAAACATGGATATTCCCTTGTTGGTGATCCTGTTGCTAAGTGTCGCAGTAATTTACAGTGGCAAGTTGGAGAGAGATATTGCCAGGGTATGTCTAACTGATTCTTGTTTTGAACTACAGCTCCATTTCTGAATTCCAATGGAACATCTCAGGACATTTGCTTTCCAGCTACAATGGGGAGAAAAGACACACCGGTATTTCCCAGTTCTCTAGACATAATTGGGTCTAAATTGACTTCTAGGGTGAATCAAAGTATTGTAATGCTGGACTAGAAGCACAGCCATAAAGTCTAGTTTTAAGGAAGGCTGGAACTGAGGGAAACTAAATTCCAGCCCATTAATTACTTTCTGTGGAAACAAGCATTGTTGCTTACGCCAGCCCTAGGGCTATATGCAAGAACCATGAGAATTTTCAGCACTGCAGTTCAAGAGCTTTCTTTCCTCTTTTCAAGCAGGACTGACTGCCCACAAATGCTAGCCCACATTGTTTAAAGGCCATCCCTGTGTGTACCAGGACATGTTCTCCCAGGGTCTCATATGTGTGATATCCCTCTACTAGGAAGCTATTCCCTAGTAGGAACTGTCAACAGAAACATGGGTCCTGAGAAGAAGAAAGTCCTCATACAGCTAAGGCTGCACCTGCAGGCAGTAGGAGAAGATATTGTCTCTGTGTCCTTAGTTTTGCATGTTTGACTGGTATGATGAGTTAATATCCTGACTGATGTGTTTCTCCAGGAAAGTCAGCTAGCCTCACCATTCAATTTTTTAAGGAATTTTGGAGAAAACAAAATACATGGCATACATGACAATCCACTGATTTACTGTGGCTGTCTCAAATGCTTCAATCCACAGAAACTGCTTGTCTCCTGCCTGACCTGGAGGGGGGGTTGCAAGGAGAGCCATGGAAACCTGTGTATGAGATTGGTGAGAGAATAACTCTGTCTTGTCCACATGGCATGCACTTGGAAGGGGCACACTCCATTTTGTGTGAGCCCAGCCTCAAGTGGTCTCCTGATGTGAAGACTATCCAGTGCAAGACACCAGGTAAGCCACTGCAATCCTCAAGTACAATGCAGGAGTTTCTTTCCTGGAACTTCTTTCCAACTAAGCTTTATGTAGTTTAGATATATACAGAGCTATTGCTGAGGTAGTGATAGAGTAGCCATAGTTACATCACCAGCAAGAAGCACAGAAAATGCGGGGGTGTGTTTTCCGTGGTCTATTCAAACAAGACGCCTGAAGGCATTTCATTGAAGTTCTGTTAAGGCTTTTTGCTTCCCACTCCCCTATTGCTATCGAGTGTTGTCACTAATTATTTTAAGAGATTGCTTGGGATTTATGCTGTCTATTCTGTCACCCAAATATGTTTCACTTTTCACACATTGTATAACACCATATGAACTACATCTCAGTGTTTTTCTATCTGGAAGCTGTTCAGTGCACCAGAGCCTCTTGTCAAAGAGGAAGACAGAGCTGAGTGACTGCTTTTGCTGATCTGGCAGTCAGACAGCTGATATGAAGTAAATATCCAGGAACTGGAAGCAATGGGAAAATGCTGCTTTATGTTCATGCTGTTTAAGCTCTAGTTTGATATGGGCAGGCAGTGGCAGAAGGGGAAATAGGCTGTAGTTTCAACCAGCTCTAAGTCATCTTTTCCAGCCATGGCAGACAAGAATTTCTCTTGAGCACTGCTGTGATGCTGATCGGTGACACAGAGGCACCCAAGCAGCTTGTGCTTCAAGTGTGACACATCTTCACCTGAGGTCCCAGATATTCACCTGGGGAGACCCTTGACTGAGGACAACAGCCACTGCTGCAGGAGACTAGGCATATCTAGATTTTTCTGTCCTCTCCTTATCAGCCAATGCTGCTGATGTTGCCTCAACTGCAGAAAGGGAAGGTGACAGTCAAGCTTAGACTTCAAAAGGCAGCAGTCCTGTGAGATTCCTGGTGTAAGTCATCTGCTGTCAGAAACACATCAACAGGAAAAGTAGTGATTTCTGAAGGAACAGCATAGCTGTACATAAGTGACTTGCTGCTGCTGAACTGCCAGAGCAGCAGTGCTGAACTGCTTTTACCAGTTACTTAGGCTTAGCGTCAGTGACTGATTTTCATTTGGTTTTTGGTTTTTTGCTAACATCGTGTGCTCAAATTCCAGCAATAATTGGAAATCTTCAAATGCTTCCATCAGAAAGAAAACCAGCTTGTGCTTGGCTGTAGGGAAGCATTATATTAGCATAAAAGTTAAAAAAATAAAGAACAACAATTGGATTAGTAACAGTTAAAAACTCAAGGAGTATGAGATAAGAAGGGTAAAAATTATGAAGATAAGTATTTACAGACACAGTGGCATACATATATTTGGATGGGAGTGTTTAAGTCACTATGCAACCAGCTATGCAGGGGATAAAGATAATGAAGTGATTTTTGGTGAAATTTTCCCCTCTGCAGGATGACAGGATTATGCTTGCTGTCTGTATCATAATGCACTGCAACTCTTACTTTTTCTTCTTCTCTGGTAATTTTTCTGTTTTGCTTAGCAAGTCTTAATCTGTAAGGAAGGTATTTTTTTAGGAAAGGCAACAATCCGGACTGTTGATTTTCAGATTTTCATGTTAGCAGACACGCAATCTGAACAAAAGACAGGATAAAACCTCCTTGGAAATTGTGTCCATATGGATTTAGTGAAGTCTTGCTGTTAACATCCTACAGAAACTTACAAAGAAATGTTTAGCAAAATTTGAAGTAGTACTCTCCACTTAAAGAATGGTACATCTGCGATCATGAAAATTCTCCAATAATTACTATTATTTTTATTTTAAAAGTTAGTACAAACTGTGGACTGATGATGGAACTTGTAGTTTTCATTATCATCAGTGTATAAAGATACTTGAGTTCACATAGGGGTTTGGATGTTAGCTCTTCCAGTGACAACAGTGAAGTCAATAATTCTGAAACCTAATGACAAAACTGTTCCCAGCTATGATTCAGCAGTGCTAAATTTAGCAGAAACAAATAACTGCTGCAGAAATGAGATGAATGTTGAAGTTTTAACATACTACCTGTCTCTTTCCATCTGGCTGGTGACCCATGGATAAATTACTAAACTGTAACTTTGCAAAGTGTATCATATCTTTTCAATACTGTTGATTACTTCCCTGTAGTAGATACTTTTAATGACCATGTAGGATGTGACTTTATGTCATGACTATATAATTCAGTGCCTTTTAAACTGACCTGACAATTTCACAGCAGACCTTGTTTTTCTGATCCTTAATATCTGTGTGTTCTTGTACTTCAGTGCCTAGTGTGAAAACAGAAGTGACAGAACCTAAATGTCAGCCATGGGAGAAAGTACATCAGTCACAATGTGTGTGCAAAATGCCCTATGAGTGTGGGTAAGTTCAGGCTCAATTTGGCAATTAGATTCTCTTTACTCAAGACCAATTATATTTCTTAGGTTTTCAGTCTATGACAGAGGAGAAAACTTTACTTACAACAGGAAGAGATATTGTACTTGGTTTGCTTTACACCTCAATCAATGCCCTCTTCATCACTTACCTGCCTTGGCAGACCTGTCAGTGGGTTTTAGCAGTGCTGGAATTTGGTTGGATGACAGAAAGTGAAGGCATAATTTTGCTTGATCTGTGAAGTAGATGAAAAAAGATAAAATTGTATTTTCAAGATTTAGAGGAATGAGGAAAAGTTAAGAGAGGCTCTTGGGACACAAATCATCAAAGCAATAAGCTAGTGAAATAAAGCAGATTTCTTTTCACTGCTGAGAGACTGGGGGTTGTGAAAGGCACAGTAATCTAACTTCTTCTCACATTTACACAGCAGTTTTCACAGACCACTCATGTCACTTTTCCTGACTTCATAACTTGCAGATTAGAGTTTCCTGTTTCCTGTTTAATCTAAGCCTATATTCTGCAATAAGCAATGCAGAAGAAATAATGTAAGGAAATTAGTAAGTCACTCAGTTCTTTGAGAGACACAAAAGGAAGAGAATCAAAACAGAGGAGTAACAAGAAGACACCTGAGGCCAAATGGCACTGGTGAACAGATGTGCCAATGAGTTCAGCACTCCAGCATCTGGGCTGGTTTACATAGACTGGATGATGTCTCATATCAAGTCACTCCTATAAAGTGAGTGCGAGCTCTAGATATGAAATCTGGCCAGATTTATGTGACTGAGTTGAGCAGTTTGGAAGCTTCAGGATAACAGACAAAATATGTCTTACCCGTGTGTAGTAGGAGGAAGAAACTGTGAAGGTGTTTCAAGTGATTTCAAGGTAGAACTTCCAGTGGAGCATGCATACTTCCCATCAGGCACATAGACCAAGAGTGCTCTGCATGATGACTCTGATTTTAAGACAGGATTAGCACTCTGAACATCTCAAAATTAAAATTGGTGAGCTTAGTTCAGATGCAGATCCATTGGGTAATTCCTTCAGGTCAGAGGCCATTGTCTTGTGTGCATAGATAAGTGTCAGGTTTGTAATAAGTCTGCAATCTAATGCTATTCCTATCCTTAAACACCTAAATGCATTAAGTAGTCTGGTCCAGCTCTTTTCTCTCAATACTTATTTAAAAGGGTCAGCAACTCCTTTTCTGGTTTATGTATGTGTTGAGGTCAGTTACACAGAATACAAGGAGAGTCAGAGCTAGGGAAGACCTTGGGCAGAGTCACAGTAACCTTGGAGGTTAAATTAATTACATTTAGTTACGCACTGAAGTTCATTTGTAATTAATCTACTACTTGCCTGTTTCTATTTTGTATAATTATGTTCAAAATGGCAAGAATGTAGATAACAGTCATTTTTGTTACTCCATGCCATCGTTTCACTGTCTTGAAATAACGCATCTAATGATAGGGGGATAAATCATCAGCTGTCAAAACAGACTAATCTTCCAGCCGGTTATAAGGCCATAGGAGTAAAGCATGTAAGCAGATCTTGGTCTGATCTTTCTCAGAGAGCATAATTAACTTGCTTTGTTTTGGTAGTGACTTTCAGCAGTAGCCTCTTCTCTGAAGAGAGCTGGGAGCAAGAAGAGTTCATGTGGTAATTCAGGAGCACCGTGGTTTCAGGTCTCTCCTCCATCCTTTCACTTTCCGAGAGACTAGCTACAGAGACTGCCCACAGCAGCACAAGAACCCTAGAACGGGCTGGTAATTTGTCCCCCGTGATAGGGTGCCTTAGGCTACATCTGTCCTCATCACTGACAGCAAGAGCATGATCCCTGGGCACCGGAGCTGCTAAATTGCTATAGCAGTTCTTGGTAGACCTTTGACAAGGGTCAGTTCTAGTATAATTCCCAAGCACAGCTCAGGAGTGACCAGGATGAGAGACCATTCCAGTTCTGATGTAGTCCCCATCTTCTAGGGCAAACAGGGACACTAACTACTCTGTGTAAATTGTCCCCAACACATGGAAGGGGCCAGAGCATGGTGTGTTATGGTGTGTTAATACAGATGGAACCTCAGCGTTCAGTAGCTAAGAGCTATCTCCACAGTGAAACATGAGATTTGACAATTTTTAAGTACTGTGCCCTCTTTCTGTTTTTCTTCAAATTTGTTTGCAAAGCATTTGTGTCTCTCCTGAGAGTTCTTGGACTGTGTTACATTAAAACTTCTGATCTCAAATGTAATCCCAGGAAGTTAAAATCATTCCCAGCATGATGAATTTTTCACCAAAAGTTTCCTACATCTTATTACAGGTGAAAAGTAGAGAAGGTATTTATGGACTTAAGAGATATTATTTAGTTTCTCACAATATGTGCTTTAGTAAAATACTGTTCTTAACCTTATGTTTTCAGGTAAAAAGTATTGAATTTCTCACATTCACTTTACACAAGGATTATTCATTGCCTCTAAAAATTTTTATTGCACTGCTGCGATGTTCCCAGCCCTGGAAAATATCCTTTCTCGGCAATGAGTGCAAATTATCAATTTCTCTTATGGGTGAAGATTCTCCATCCTTTTTCTTATGCATTTTAGCATGTTGATTTCCACTGTCTTTCTTCTGCTGACCCAGCTGTAGCAAATATATAAATCACTCTCAAAACATTATGAGGCATCAAATTCTAGCGAGAGATTGGCAACATGGTCTCTCAACTCCTGGGTTCAAACTTTGGCAGCTGGTTAAATCAGCTCCCTTTCTCTTTTTGGTATTGCTGAAGTGGTGCAAAGCAGACAGATTAGTGCAGAGGTCTGATCTTGATATTTTTGTGTAAATTGATCTGCCTTTTCTGCAAGATTTTGACCTTAAGACTCAGATATTGAGATTTATCACTTAGGCAAGTAAAGAAGACATCTGAAAAATTTAAAATATAATAAAAAATTTAATTACAGATTAAATACAATTGCTTTCCCTGGAACACACTTTATTCTCTAAGATGATATATAAACAGGGAGTTTTACTTATACTTCTGTCTGTAAAGATAACTTTCACATAAAAATCAGGGCTTCACTGTCTTAGAGACTGTGCAGCCAGATGACAAACAGTACAATGCATACAAGTGCACCTGTTTCCTTTTTCAGGTGCCTGCTGCTATATATCCCTTGGTCTTTCTCCTGTGCCTCAGAATAAGAGGGTTAACCTCATTCTTTATATTAACAAATGAGGATTAACCTGTAGTGGTTGAGGATGCTAACCTAAGTGGAAGATATAATACAGTTAATAAAAATATTTGGTCACAGGTAGATACGCCAAACTTTACAGCTCAGCTAATGAAATCTGTGCCATATTTTAAATACCTTAAAGATGCACTATGCTACAGGTATTTTAAAATTCCTGTAAAGTCAGCTCTAAAAGGCTTCAAAGTCATCTTGTTAAGAACCATTCCTAAAGCTTGGAGAAGGCTCTTTTCCTTAGTGTCTTACTTAAGAGATCAAAACCCAATTCACTAGGAAAAAAAAAAAAAAGAAAAGAGAAAAAGAAAGAAAAGTTACCTTAATGTCTGATCATTAAGTCAGCAAGGTTTGAGTTCAGGCATTCTTACTAGACTTTTCTCTTCCCTCCTCCTACAGGCATTCCCCTTCCTTCAGTCAGCCTCATGAAGCTCATTAGGGCCATTTACCTGTACCTCATCAGCCTCTTCTCCTCACCAAGCACCTGTTTAGCTGAGGTCAATGTTCAGAACTGGCCTATTAGACACCAGAATTTCAATGGAAGTGTTTGTGAGCTTAAAATGAGGAGCTGTGCTGAAAATCAGGCTTTGGGTCTGAATTTCAAGCTCTCCATCTCCTGGGAGCCTATCTCTGCTCTCTGGTACCCTGTGAAGTCCCTTACCCATGGCTGTAAAGTGCATCCGGGAGAGCACAGGCATGCTCTGCTCCAGATAGTCACTCTTTTGTTCATTCCACACAAATACTGCTGATTGCATTGAGAACAAGTGGAGAAGCTAGGAGTTTGAGATTAAAACTCAGAAGTAATGGAACGGGTTTTTTTTTTTCTTCCCCTCCTACACTTGGAACATGAAACATAAATAATGACAACTTCCTGGAATCAAAGTAATGGAAGGGTTTTTTACTCTCCTCCTACACTGCGAGCATGAAACACAAATGGTAGCAACTTCCTGGAGCTGTCCCCAAAGCAAACACCATTTAAGGTTGTCCAAGAACTGTTATTACCAGTTTTAAAAGCTCATTTATGTGGGTGTTAAAGCTCTATCCACATTTCAAGAAATAAGCAATTTTTCTGGGTAATTTTTTTTCTTAATATTTCTGTAGAGATATATGTGTATTTCCAGAAATATCTTAGGTTTCTGATGGTCGATTATAAGGTATGATTTAGTAAAAGCTGAGCATTTTAAAAGACAGTAGAACAAAATCTTAAAGTATATTTGAATTCCTTAAAATTAAGAAATACTTATAAAATATTGCATATGCATGTTTGTATACATCATATATGTATAAGAAATGTTTTCTGTATGTGTACTTATGTTCATGCATGTGACATAAATTAGAGAATAATTGAGATCGGAAATATTTTTAACTAAAATATTTTTCTCACTGCTGCTGAGGTCAATGGCAAAAAGATGGTAATGTCCCTGTCCTTCAGATGGGACAAATCTTGACTCTGCTGAAGTACAGCATGCTGTAGAAAATGAAGAAGTCTGGACTTGTCTGTATGTCTATGTCTTGAGTTCTTTGCTGCACCCTTAGGATGTACTTAAATGAACAGAGAAGTTGTAACTAGACTCTGAATGTTTTCCACTCCCTCAACTCTTTTTAAGCGTTACCAAGATAAAGCACATTTAAACAATGCAATTCCTGCTTTTGTTTTCAGTCCTTCTCTGGACACTTGTGCTACAGATCAAAGAACCAAGAGAAACACACCTTTAACTGTTTGCAAGATGCATGCCTTGGAGTGCATGGGCAGAAAATACTCTCTGACTAATGTAGAAAACTGCAAAGTACCCCAAGCAGCTGAAATACCATGTGGATCGTGCCGTTCATGGGAGAAATGCAATGGTAAGAGATTCTTCACAACTGTAAGCAAAATTGTTCAAATGACCGAAAGGAAATCTTTATCCCCACTTACACATTAGCACTTGGGCAGTTGGTCTGTTCTGGTATGGCATCTGCAGTCCCTCTCAGAAGCACCAGGCACTGCTAAGCTGGCTCAAACCATTAGCCAAGTGTTTGGTATCCAAACATGGCAGAAATCTTCCACCATGGAAAAGAGAGCCCTGCAGGATATTGTAACAAAATGTACTGTGTACTGGAAAAGGTTACTCCTAGTCCCTGTTAAATAAATCATGCTTTTGGTCCTTCTCCTTTGGGTGAAGCCCCTGCCCTACTCTTTTTCACTGTATCTACCTGTTCAGACTCCTTAAAACAGCAATTGCAGGAATCCTGACTGCCCACAGAAGAAACTAATCCTCTCCTGAAATTTGCCAAGCAGTCTCCCCAGCAGGATCCTGTGGTTAGGAATTAAAAGTCTGATTGTAGGCTAGCTGGGAAAGACAGTTACTGTTTAGGTTTGTACAGTTTGTTCACTGTCTATCCCCAGTTTCTCATATAATGATTAAAGGTGTGGTCTCTTTCCTCAGAGGAAATAGTTCCTGTTTTTTGCACTCAATCTGCAGTGGAAGTTTTCGAATCCCTGATTTATTTTCCCTGACTATCCTACACTACATTGCATTTAATGAAGGGTTGCCAGGAATGGAAATATGAACCAATAAATAAGGGTTTTAGAAGCACCCAAGCTAGAGGCATGGTTATTGTCATAATTTGAAAATAAAAAGGATTACTAGATAGGAGTTCATCTGTTTTGTCTAGCAGGGTTGAGCAGACAAAAATAACAACAACAAAGTCAAAACTCTCTGGAGCTTCAGCAAAGACAAACACAGGCAAAAAATGCACATAACACCAAAAAAAGAGTTATGAAAATAAATATTAGGTGGAGTCTTCTTACCTGAATGTCACTGATACAGTTACACGTATTTATTTATAGGAGTAGATCCTCTGATCTTCATGAAACTGTCTGTAGGAAAATATAAGATACCAGTTTTAAGGGTTTGCATGATCAGTTTGTTAGTGTCCAAAGACAGACCTCTCATCTTAAAAGTTATCTGAGCTCTAGAGTAGTAGATACATGAACCAGTTCAAGAAGTAACATCAGAGAAGGCTTTGAGTGCAGCATCTGAGACACCTTGAGCTAGTTTTTCCCCACAAGCATGATCATGCTCTCTGAGCAGAGGAAGCCCCAGCAATGCCGAATTTGTTTCCACTTCTAGTTTTTTCACTGAGCCTGAATATCAGCTAATGTTACTGAAAGCATTAGGGAATTAAGTTAAGGAAAGAATGACAGAAACCTTTGGGTTGGAAGGGACCTGTAAACATCCTCTAGTCCAACCCCCTTGCAATCACCCAGGATGTCTTCAGCTAAGTCAGGCTGCTCAGAGCCCTGTCCAACCTGGTCTTGAATGTTTCCAGGGATGGGCCTTAACCATCTCTCTGGCCAACTTGGTCCTAAAAAATTTCCTCTTCATATCCAGTTTGAATATGGTCTCCTTTAGATTAAAACCATTATCCCTTGTTCTAGCATTGCAGTCCCTATTAAAATGTCTGTCCCTATCTTTCTAATAAGCCCCCTTTAGGTACTGGAACGTGCTATAAGGTCTCCCCAAAGCCCTCTCTCCTCCAGGCCGAACAACCCCAACTCTCTCAGCCAGTCCCTGTAGGAGAGGTGCTGCAGCCCTCTGATAATTTTTGTGGTTTCCTCTGATCCTGCTCTATCAGGTTCATGTCTTTCTTGTGAAAGCTGAGCACCCTCCAGAAAATTGCTTTCAGTCTTACAGATTTCCTAGAAACATTTTAGTCTGGGGTTGTTTGGTTTTTTTTTGGTGATTTGGTTGCTATACTGAGTGGTTTTCCTTTGTGCTTTTGCTTAGCGCCATCCAATGCCTGTGTTTGTGACGAAGAGGGGCTGTGTGAGGAGGGAGGTGCCCAGGTCTGTGCTGAAGTGAGCGGCTCTGCTGCCCGTCGGACCATGACCGAGTGCGAGGTTGGGCTGCTCAGGTGCCGGGGGCAGACTGTCACCCTTGTCAGCATAAGGCCCTGTGACACAGAGTAAATAAGATATGTTATGGTTTATTTTGCTTATTGCTGGAGGATATGTCAAAATGTGTCAGGTCTTGGTCAGGACATACTTTCAACCTTGCTCTGCCAAATGTAAGCTCTGCTGTGAAATCCATCACAGCTGATGAGACTGTGCATCTGGTCAGCTCTGAATCAAGGCCTGAGGCTCTTTGTTAGACTGAGATGCACTTGCCACGACTGCTCACAACAGAGCTCTTGCTTAGGCTCCAGCCTTACCACTGGCAGATTTACTTCATATTTCCATCAGAATTAAAAAGTATTGCTGAAGTGCAATTGCCAAAGTAGCTATTATAGTGATGGATTACCATGTCTGACATTGTCAATATGTTTTTCTTAAAGCCACACAAACATATGCTGGCACTGAGTAGATTTAGATTAGCAAAATGTACAGGCTTAGCTTTACAGAGTTAGAGGTATAATTCTTCTCTTTTAATAAAGCAGCTTCTTTCTACCAGATGCTACTCAGTTGAGCAAACAGTCTGCACAGAACTGAACGTGTTGTTGAGCCTGATGCACTCAAATGTCAACACAATGTGCATTAATAGTAAAGCCATATTAAAGTAATGAGAATACATCTATGCTTGCAGCTTCTCATACACAGAACCAGTTCACGAAAAATCACCATTTTACATTGTCATTATTATTGTAATGAGCGACACTTGTAGGCACAGGTAACTCAGTTACATTTGTCACATGCATTTATGTTCATGCCAAGACTGGTTTCCTTACAGACAGTTGCACAAAGAGGCCTTCTGCCTTAGCAAAACTTTCTCAAAGGCAACTATTAGGGAAAACACATCTTTACAGCAATGAAGACATTCTGCATGTAGTCCCCTTGGAGATACCACTGGATAATCTTCAAAGACTGTTCCTGAATAAAAGAAGTCTCCAACACACTTTCCTTTCAGAGCTAAGCATCCTCTCTGGCGTAGCTGGACCATGACATCTTTGCTTACATATTTCAAGTCCATTCAGGTACCTGTGCTAGCAGTCCCATCCCTTCTGACTATTCTTGGATGCAAAGAAGGACAAGGGGCTGGATAGCAAGTGGATGGTCAACCAAGTGCAGTACTATCAGCATGTATGATATGTATGTATGCTTTCAAAGCAAGGGATCTTATTTCTTACTATCAGTAATATAGTAAGACTAAACATCTCTCTTGTTTATCATGTTTCTATCAGTAGATTCCTTGCATAAACCTTACCCTCAGCTGGATAAAGCTTTGCTTTCTGTAACGTTGGCAATAAAGAGTAAGCCAGAACAGGAGTGGCTTTCCTTGGAGACACTCTCTTGTGGGGGTAGCTATGTTGAAGGGGAAGGTTGCCACAGACTAAATGAAAGGACCTCCTGACCTTTATAAGCTTTTCCAGCTATCTGGAAAAAAATATCAGGTTGCAGGTTTTGGTTATTTTTTCTTCTTGAGCAAATAATAAATTTTTGTGAATAGCATACAGATGAACATAAGTAGAATAAAATCCAAATAAATTTAATCAGGTATTTTGTCATTATAATTTGTTCTGGAGTAGTAAGTAGTAGTTTGTAGAGCACCCAGATGTTTGCTTACTTGATTACTCTCAAGTCCCTTGTCTACAATTTCTTTTTCTTGTGGCATTTGGCATAACATGTGATTGGACCATGAGTCTACTGAGTAGCAATAGTGTCTATATCTGCTCAAGGCAAGAAAAAAATCACCTGGAAATTTCCTGATAGATAGCGCAGTGATAGAAATATTTCCTGATAGAAATACAGTGACTTGGTGATTGATGTCTTCAAACATAGGGAAATGTGGAAAACCAGCACAGAGCCTCAAGAAACGTTGAGAATTCCTGTTTCAAAAAACAATAAAGTTGCCAGATAATAATCTCAATACATCAGCAGGAACAGCTCTCCATGTCCATAAAATGAATTAGTCTGAGATAACGCAGCCAAAATATTAATGAAGGCTGCATTTCAGATGCTTCATGTGGTCCCTGACATCTCACTGCTTATCTGACCCGTCTGAATACTTTTTTTCTCTCTTTTTTCTTTCTAATTACCCACTCCATCTTCTCTCCTCCTACTCCTAAGCCCAGTCAGCTCCTTCTCTATGGGCTCCTCACAGACACATTCCCTCCTACTGCCAGACTGAAGGTGTCCAGCAAGGATCTGCTCTCCTTCCTACTGTGATACCACACTCCTTTCCCTGCCTGACTTGTGATTTCCCCACAACATCAGGGGCATTTCAGTTCCATCACCCCTCTTGAAAACCTGAGTACTTCTTAGAGCGCTTAGAATAGACATTATGGGCTTTTTTAACCAACTAGCTGACTGCCTAAAGCTGAATGAGAGGAAAAGTAAGGTGAATAGGTAGAAGTTTTCTTCAAAGGAATATGACTATTAATTGAAAGAAAAACAGGTTCATGTTGGACCAGTGTCTGGGATGACACTGTCCAGTCACACAGTCATTCCTATGATATGCATGTCTGCTGGCCACACTTTGTCCTTTTCAGTACAGAAGCATCTCCAGTCGCTGTGGACCACCATACTGATATTAAACTGACAAATAAATGCAGGACATTTTTTCTCAGTAAGAAAGCAAAATCAGATGAATGAGTGTCAGATGAGGGGAACAACAAGGTACCATGGTTCCATGGAATCAATAAGCTTAGCAAAATTACCTGGCAGAGAGTGGTAAACCCCTTTGTTTTACCTGAATTTAAATGACCATGCATTTTCTCTGTGACCATGTATCAGGAGTTTGATATTAGATCACCTGAGCTTTGAACAGCTGTGACAGATTAAATTTAACTCAGATCAAGGTAAGCTAAACAGATGTAGGTAGGTAGGGTAAGCTTGTTATCCACACTGCTAAGATCATCTGAGGCCAGTGACTTGAAATATATCACAAATTGCTCAGTGAAAAGGCTTGCCTGTTGCAGAGCAGTAGGTACAAGAACAGAATGGAGGGACCTCTATAAAACAGGAATGCTGAAAAAATTCCTCCTAGTTAACACTGTTTGGTAAACATTATCAGAATGTGGGATGAAATTCAGCCTTTGTTGCTTCCTTGCAAAAAGGTGATCTGCTGAGCAGCAGCACTATTAAAACTTGGTTTTCTAGGAATTTATTTTTGGTGTAGATAGTCAGAGTAATAAGAAGTAAGTCTGCGTTGTGTCTGTCCCCTTGGGGCAGATATAGGAGAGATCTTCCTCTCCCCACCTGCCTATTTTCATGAAAGATAATGAAGAATCCATACCTTTCAGATCTAATATTGCATTACATGTTTTTAAAAGATAAACTACAGGTTCATATACTATTGAAGGGACCACAAACTAGGCTTCTGCTAAAATAACCATGTGACAGATTCCTTTTGTGAAAAATGACAAGCTGGAAAAAGAAGGAGATGCCCTAGAAATCAAGGTGGGAAGGATACATGAGGACTATCACAGAGCAGTAGTGCCTGCAGGTTAAGCATAAGATGTGGAATATCTCCAGGCAGAACAGCCAAAAAGCTAATAGAAACTTAGGAAGGAATAAAACTCTTCTGATATATTTTTTCCTAACCTGGGAGCAGAAAATTAACATCTGAAGAGTGATAGAAAATTTGTCTGCCTATGCAGTGACATGGGAGAATCTTCCCAAGTTCCTGCCAGATGAGAGTCCACCTGCATAGACAAGTGCATATGGAGACAAACTGAAGGATAGCAAGTTATGTCCACCAGCCTGCTGTTGTTAAAGTAGTAATAGTATTACTAGTGGAGTGAGGTATCCTTTGCAAATCTCTTTTCACTGGAGATTATATCTCCCCAGTGTGCTTCTCATGGCTCCTTGAGCTCATCCCCTAAGACCTGTAGGCATCCTTTGCTTTAGAGAATGAGAGACACGTGAAGCAGGATGCTGTGATTCCCAAAGCACTCCCTGATTTGCAGCCTGGGGCAAGACCCTCCCAGGTGAAAACAAATCAGCAATTTATTGCCCTGCCAAAAGCAAAACACCATTAGCTGAAAGAGAAATGTTTTGAGGTGGAACATAACTTGGAAACATGAAAAAGCTGTCAAAAATAACATTTGCAAGATATATTTTTCCCCACCATTGAGAAGTCCATTTTCTCCCTGTTCTCTTAATGTCTTCTTTAGACAGCTTTGGCCAGTGCACTTCCACTCTTCAATCTCTTCTTGCAGGGCTTAACTTGCTGTTTCCCCTCGCTTGCCAGTCATAACCTGACAAAACACCATCACAATTTCTTTACACCTGACTATTTTGCCAATTTCTTTCAGTCTGAGAGCTGTTGCATCGCTTCTTTGTTCATTCTCTCTCCAGACCAAATAGAATCTTATTCAATAACCTCCTGCCCTGGTCTTGCTACTACCTAAAGCCCTTGCATCACCACGCTCATAATGCTGTTACAGACCAGCTCCATTTCCACACGCTGTGGCTCTGCCGCATTGCTCACTAGGGTGAGCTGCCACTGTAAGTAACAGCAGAGCCATTACTGTGTGTGACAGGGGGCACAGGAATATAAACTGCTATTGATTTCTTTCTCTCTCTACTGCAAAACACAAAGGCATAGTTTCTGACCAGCAGAAGGATGTTGTTGGCACACTGGATCTTCTGGCTTAACTCGGGAGACATGCTAATTGCTCAGAACTCAGCCTCTGGGACCTGCTCTCCTGCATGTGCTCCTTAGGTGGCTGTTTTCATTTCTTGTGGTCAGGGGCCAGTGAGCAGAGTTCTATGCCACAGCATGCAAGAGAAAACTATCAACTCATTTCTCTAAATGGAATTTTATTATGCAGCCTCTAAGAACTGTGTTGTGTGAATATGCAAAATAAACTTTAGCAAGAGATAAGCAGTGGCAAACAGCTGCCAGGAGTGCTTTAGGGCAATGATAGTTTAACAAGACTAGATCAGTAGCTTCTGGTAAAGCAACGCCATGATTTTGTAATTTACTGTTGACATCAATTACACTGAGGCTTTTAAAGTGACTGTATTATTCACTTTCTGAATAATTATGCAATTTGTGTTGATAACTGAACTTGCTCATACTACAGGCATTATTGATCCCAACAGACAACTAACCAACACAAGCAATGTTCTTTTATTTTGGGAACTATTACTCTGGTTATCAAATCTTATGATTAAGAGCTGTGTAAGTAGTGGGACATGCATAAAGCTGGTTATAACATTCTACTTGTGAATTTAGTCCAGGCACAAGTAGAAGCAAAGGCTGCTGCAAATCCTCTCCAAATAAAAAATGCTAAAAGATGCCAAGGATGGTATTTCTTGAGCGAGAGTGAATTTATTTACATCATTTTTCAGGACACATACATGTTGATATGGACCTGAAAACAGGATTGTCATCTTTATTTCACTATATACCATTGTTCCCAGAACACACATACTGGATATTGTCTTTCTCAGTATGCAAAGCTCCCACCAAGATGCAATCAAACTTCTCCTCATCCTTTGAACACTGGTTGTAGCAAGAGGGAGAGGTATTGTGTCTCTCAGAGGGAAAATTTGGGAACATTATCTACAGAATAATTGGGCTTTTATTCTTTTTCTCTCACTATATTGTTTCTTCTACCAGAAGATTTTATGGAAACTCACTAATAAAATCTCATTGTGAGACAACTGGATCCGTGTGAATCCCAAAGATGGCTTTAGGCTATGTATACCAACTTTTCCTGCTCTTTAAGCTGTCTAGACACAAGATAGCCTGGTCTGGAGACCATGTAGCTGCGCTGGGGAAATACGCTGTCTAGCTAATAAATACTGAGCAGGTTGGAATGGATTAACATGAACACCGGGCAGTGCTTTGAGACTTCAGCCATCTTTCAGGCTGTTAACAGGAGAACAAATAAAGAGCTGGGGCCAGCAGTGCCAGCCACAACTGCAAGGACTATCAAGGACTGCTTGTGCTGTTTTGCTGCTGCACTCAAGCTTTTCCTCAGGCCACGTTGACTTTAGAATGATAGGACACATATCATAAGGCTAAAAACTAAGCCAAGACATTAAGACATGTACTAGTTTTGGCCAATGCTAAAGCATTTCCAGTCCCTCCAGTAAATGTGTAGTTTTGCACCTGTGGGCACACACATACCTGCACACACCCACAGGCATGCCCGTCAAGCCAGGAAGGAATGCAATCACTACCCAGATGTTTTTAGCAGGGCCCTGCATGCTGTGTCAGCCAAGAAAAAATTCACATTTACGGGAAAACTCACTGCTGGTCTCACTGTGTTACACAGCAAATAAAAGCATTGCACAACAAATGTTGACACAGTAACTCTCAGGGGAATTTCACAGACAAAACAACCATGTGTTCACAGATGCTAATCCAGTAACCCAGGATTTCACATATATTTATTAAGAAATTCCTCCCTAGCAAACAAAAGCAAGGATATGAGGTGATTATCATCTAATACCATCAGGTATTATACCATGCAGGCCTTACTTTAAAGGGCTTGAAGACATACAGAGAATATTGCTTGAGGATTTGGTCAATACTGAGAAGACATCTTGGTTTCTTAAAATTTCACAGCCCCAGACATCTGTCTCAGATGACTGAAAAACTATGTCATTCATTTCATTTATACTCCAAAAACGGGAACATTTCTCTGGCCCTGAGCTCTGGCCCCTTGTACTGTTGTTTGTCCCTAATGGACTGTTGTCCATCTTTAATGCATGCTAGGGAGTTTCATAACAGATATGGGCAAGTGGATAAAGTAAATCAAGTCTAGGAATTCCTGGGAAAGAGCAAATAACCAGTGATTGTAACAGTAAATAAAACTGGACAGGCCTAATTTTGCAGTCCCAGAGGCAAAGGGGTGTAGGTCAGTTCACATCCAGCCAGAAAACCCCACAAAAACAGTTGTCTTGCTGGAAACAGTCCCTGGCCCATGTGAGTGGTTTAGTTGGCTTCAAATGCTCTTTTGGGGGAGAACCAGCTAGTATGGACCAAAATCACATTAAATAATTCAACAGGAAAGATTATCATGTGCCACTTTCTGGACCCCATTGCCTGGTCCTCTTTCATTTTAGCAGCACAGATACTACCAGGCTGCTTGACAAAGGACAGAAATGGCTGCAATGTTATGGTGACCCTTCTCTGCTGCTTCTGGGAAAACAGAACAAAAACCACTTTTCTCTAAAAGTATCCTGAACTTACACAAGCAATAAAATTTTAAATGCTACTGCTTTAAAAAGTAACTGTTCTGAAATACTTCCAGGAAATTAGGCCATTGCTGAAGTCCAGCTCTGAAGTGCTATTTATTTGCTAAATACTTTTTTAGCTCCCAGAATGATTTCATGAGAGGTACTTATTTGTCAGGCTCATTTCTACCTTTCAGACCTTTGCAAATGAAATCAGCAGGTCATTACATGCAGTACAAAGCTTTGTAACCAGAAATCATAGAACTTTTGTTAATCCAAGGACTGGCCATCAAATTTAGCATTGAAAATGTAGACTTAAATCAAGGCATTTGATAGTTATACAGAATCCATTTCCCACTGGTAGCAGGTCTCCACCCAATCTTCACTAAAACTTTCTCTTTTCAATAGCCAATTCATGTCACAATTACAGTGACCAAGATGGAGAAAGAGGAGTTGTGGGTCATTGAGACATTTTCAATCAAGTACTGGGCACATGGCTTCATTATCTTCTATTCTACAGCTCTGACAAAGATACAAGTGTCTCCAGAGCTCTGTACTCCCCAAACCTGATAGAAGGCCAGCTTAATTTTACGTTTGGAAATGTGAAGAATGCCTGTTGAATCCAGCAGTCTGGCTGGTGTGTGTCATGGCTCTTTGTCCCTGCAGTCCTAGGAAAAGAGGTGTTTTTCTAATAGATACATTTCCTGGTAAACCAAGATTACCACCTTTCTGTAATATTATCTAGCTGTGCTGGGGGAAGCATGGATGGGATTCAATCAGCTCAGGGCCTTCCTCAGTCCTGCACCCCCCAGAGTGGCTGGTGGTGTGTTCAGTGACTCATTGCTGGAAAGAGGCTTTGACAGTGACACATATGCCACCTCCTTAATATAACCTGGATCTTCCTGATTAGATGTGCCTTATAAACAACAATTGTGGAAATCGAGAAGAACAAAAAATTAAGTGCTTTCAACCAGTCATGGTTGATTCTGCTATAACTTTCAATTGCCTCTAGCTGAACTGATTTCCAGGAACAGATCTCATTTCTGCTTTACTGTTTATTGCAGCTCTCTCTCGGGACTGGTAATATGAAGCTACAGATCGGCTGCTTTACAGTACTGTGTCAGAAAGCCTTCCTGAGATACACATAAACAGCCAGTGAACTGAGGAAACTGCAGATAATCAGCTTTATTTTCTCCCTGAGTGGGTTTTAACACATGGGTCACATTGACCTCAACACATGGGCCTGAAATTCACATTTGGTGCCCAGTTACCCACAATCACTTGTGTGATCATTTTTTGTAGTTCACTTGTCTGAAAAATAAGGTATCACGTAAAAGCTAAGGCTCTTCTATCAGCTGCACAATTACACTATACTCACAGAATCTAATAAAAGAGGAAGACTGATTCTATTATTTAGCAAGGTCTCAGCAGCAGAGAGCATGAGAGGGAGAAAGTCCCTGGTAACCAGGTTATGTGCCCAGTAAAGAAAATATCATTTTAAGTTTGCACTTGCTGACATGTTTTTGATTTCTAGATAAATGGGTACTTCTTCATCTTCCTGCATACCATAGGGGCTGTGTCTCCATAGGGACCCTCAGGGCAGCAAGCAATATCTGGTAGTTCAAACCAATCATGAAATTATAAAATGCTTGTGGTTGGAAGGCCCTTTCAAGATCTTCTAATCCAATCCCCATTCCATGGGCAAGGATATCTTCACTAAACCAGGTTACTCAAAATCCTATCCAGCCTGAGGTATCCACAGCTTCTCTGGGCATCCTGTTCCAGTGCTGCACCACATTCACAGTAAGGAATGTCTTCCTAGCATCTAATCTAAATCTTCCCTCTTTCGACTTGAAGTCATTTCACCTTGTCCTATCACTACATGATTTTGTAAAAAGTCCCTCTCCAGCTCTCTTGTGGGCCCCATTTAGATCCTGGAAGGTGCTATAAAGTGTCTCAGGAGTCTTCTGCAGGCTGAACAGCCCCAACTCTGTCAGTCTTTCCTCATAGGAAAGATGTTCCAGGACCTGATCATCTTTGTGGCCTCCTCTGGGTTCATTCCAACAGGTCCACTCCCCCTACCCCACCAAAGAGAGCCAGGCAACCTCAGTCCTGGGCACCTTCCTGGGGATAGGAACAGGCCAAGGCCAGCCTGGTTTATTGGTCCATGGGCAGGGATCCCAACCAGCAAGGTCAGTGACCAGGAGGAGCAGGGCCTGATGGCCTTGAGAAGCTGATACAATTTCCTGGGCCGTGGATAGATGGGGAATGCCCATGAGAAGCTGCTCTGGGTCATAAGTGTGCCTGCACCCCTCATGCCCTAATGCTTGAGATACCATATGCACTCTGGGTAAATTATTTCCCCAGATAAGGATGATGCTGTGTGAAAGGCTCTGCTGCTGCACAAGTTATGGAAGTAACAGCTTCCAAAGATATAATGGGAATTTTAGCAACAAGGCTTAATTAAAAAAGAACAATGGTTGAGTTAAGATCAAGTTCTGTCTGCTCTGGGTTTGGTTATTGCAGGTCCAGGAGCAACTGGGCTCTCTGGGTATTGCAGGATGCACAACAGCCACCCATCTCCCATCCCTGTTCTGCTCATGCTGGCTGCATCTCATACAGACACCTTCATCTCTTCCACCCATGTGTAAATAACTCTGGCTGGTTTCTCGTTGACAGAACATGCAATGGGAAGGATCCACAGGCACCTCATTTGGTGCTCAGCATCCTTTCAGGAGCCAGCCTTGAGTTATCACAGTGATGAACCTCACAACAGCTTTTGTAGATGGAGACAGTTATTCTTGAAAAAAAGTGGTAATACAAATAGTGCTGATCTGGAAGACAAATCATTTGGTGCTGGAAATTAAGTATAAATTAAACTTAAATATTTTAAATACATTCTCTTTTAAAAACAGAAGTAGGAAAGTTTTATCCAATTTTGGAAATCTATAGCATAAAAATTTGTATTTTTCCTAGTCAACCCCCTACCTTCCTGCAAAGTCAGCACAGGAAGACAGGCACCATTAGGGCATGACTCACCCAGCTTGAGATGTCTATCTAAGACAGAAATTCTATCTTCTAAGGGTCTGTTTCTCTCCTCAACTGACTAAAAGGACAGCCAAAGGTGATCATCTTGGATGCAGCCAAACACCTTTTAGGGGTATCTCATTTGTGGTAATCAAGGAATGAAGATCTGCTTGCTCAGATCTATCTGCATTGGAAATCTTCACGCCAACCCACATATGAACACACAGCCTTGGGAGCTGTTCAAAGACCCTCCCTTGTAGTAAAATTGACATCTGTGAGCACAACTTTCATTAATTTAGTTAAGTTTTGGTTTAAAAACATATTATTTGTGGCATCTTTATTCCATAACCCTTCATCAGTGAAACTGAATTGTTTCTATAACAGACACAGTTGAAGCTTCCCTTTTCTGAAAAAAATAGTCAAAGCCTACTGCTCAAGGACATCTGGATAAGGAGAAATGTGATAGACTTTTTCTCCCTCTGAATACACAACTGAAAATGTTGATCTGGAGCTATCATGAATGCCACAGTTTATACTACTGCTGGAGATGCATCCATGCCCTTTCTGGAGTTCAAACCCAGAGAGTGCACACGACAGCAATGGGCTCTGCCAGAACTTACTGGAAAAACACTGGCTAAGATGGTCTCTGTTTTATCATTCACTGGGAAAGTGTTACTAGCAAAACCACTGGTGCCTATTTTCTACTACGTTTACAATGTCTAGCAATTTTGCATTTAATAGCCTTATTTTGCACCAAAGTCTTAAATCAAGAGATAATTACCACTCTCACAGCATTTGAAATATAAAGACACCAGGACTAAAACATTTAATACCAGATGTTTTCATATTTGCAACAAGGAACAATAATTGCTATAACTAAGCCATGGCTCATCAGCAAAAGTTTGGCAGTTGATATTTAAACCTATATATCTGATTTACCTTCAAACCTTTGAAGAAAACTCTGGATTACCCCTTTGTGGGGCTGCATAAAGATAAGCATTATAACAGACACTGTTCAGTTCTCTCCTGCATTTTGCATTCTACAAAGGCAAAATTCAAGAAAATTTTGCATTCTACATTACAATAAGTATTCATAGAGAAGCCGGGGTGAGATGCCTGCAACAGCAGTACTAATTGTCCAGCCACTGAATCAGCTGGGATAGCCTCAGCTGTCTCAGTCCCTGGTAAGTGTATTCTATATCTGTTACATACAATCTTATGCTAGCGAAAAATTAGATATGTTGGAATTTGTATGGAAATTTGTGTGGAAAGGCTCATTATATTTATTTTGGATGATGCTTTCTCTCTAATGTTAAGACCAAATAGATGGGGTTTTTTTCTATGCAGTATAGAAGCTGCATTACCAAGAAATGTGTCCTCTGAGAATTGGTAAGGTCTCTGTGACCTAGGTTACCCTGACAGATTCACTTCAGGTTTGCTGTATCTTCTCCAATTATAATTTATGGCCCAAGGCAATGATCCATCAAGCCAGGTATGTTACTTGGAGCTTACAATGGCAAAGGAGGGATGGCATTTCCTGCCCACAATGAACAAGAAAACTATCATTACCTAATATAAATCATCACATCTAAGAAAAAGACAGATGTTGCATGAAATATTAAAGAACTTTAGTGCTTGATGTAAGGGTTGGAGACCCATGTGACAGAGCACAGGAGCAAACCCAAAGTCTTTGCAAAGTGCAATCTAGACCCTACTGAAGCCAACAGTAAAAATCCTACTTGTTTCAGCATGCTGAAGATTTCCTCTGGATTCAGTGTATGGCAGAATCATCCCCTTCTTAGTGAGTGGCAGATGATGTCTCCATTCTGTGCTGTAATGATTAACTGCAAAACACAAACTATGAGAATTATCCCCATCGGCAAGAGAGAACAAAGCAAGTCTTACTGTGAGCACTTGCACAGCACACAACCACTCTGAGACCAGAGGTGATGGAGAAGTGGGGGCAGTCAGAGAGCACCTGGCTATCTTCTGTTTATCAGGAAATAACTTCATATGACAATTTATCATGGTAAAAAGTATCAGGGATAAAAAATTCCCTTTATCAGAAACTTTGCTAGACAGTCAAGCTGGAATCGGAGGCCTGTAATGAAAAGCTAGTATTAAGGTTAGAGGATCAGGAGCAAGAAATCTTCATTGTTTGTTGGTGGTGCAGAGAGCATACATAACCACTCTGAGTGATTCTTCCCCCACAGAATGCAACCAGCAGGAAGAAACAAGGACACTAAAAACCAATCTAAACATAACCAAATTTGCAACTCACTCCTAGGTCACCACTAGCATATTACTATAGATCTTCAGCTGGAGGAAAGAGTTATAGAACAACAAAGGAAAGCCTATCTCATGCTTTTATAATAATTTTTACTATACATTTTAAGCAAGAAAACATACATTTATTGTATTTAGCAGCAGGATTAATTTCTTCTTTTTCTTGAGGTCTATCAAGTTGAGACTAGCTGCTGCTTTAGAGAGGTTGACAACATCCCAAATATGTTTCTTTGTAGGGAAAGATAACCACTTCACATCCAGCCCACTTCCAGCTCCCAGGTGACTTTGCCCAGCCTCTGGCAAGGTGTGACACTTATACACAGGGCAGGTTGTTCAGTAATGGATATTTCTTGTGCATCATGCAATAGGTGAGCAACTGGCTGATGTGTCAGACATAAAGGATTGTAGTGAATGGAATGACATCAGACTGGCAACTGGTCATGTATGGAGCTCTTCAGGGCTCCACCATGGGCCCTGTGCATCTTCAAAAACAACTTTGGATGCAGGACTGGAAGGGATACTACATCTGTAGATGATACTAATTTGGGAGGAGCTGTTGACTCCCTCCAAGGCAGAGAGAACCTGCAGAGAAACCCTTGATGAGAGGGCTGGTAAATCACCAACACTATGAAGTGCAACAAGGAAAAATGTTGGATTCTGCAACTGAGACAGGGCAACCCTGGATGTATGGACAGACTGGGAAATGAGATGTTGGAAAGCAATGCCATGGAAAGGGACCTGGGGGTCCTGGTCAATGGCAAGTTGAACATGAGCCAGCAGTGCCCTGGAGCCAGGAGGGCCAACCCTGTCCTGGAGGTATTAGGCCTGGCATGGCCAGCCAGGCAAGAGTCCTGCTCTGCTCTGCTCTGCTGTGCTCTGGGGTGGCCTCGCCTTGAGTGCTGGGGGCAGTTTTGAGTGCCACAACACAAAAAAGACTTTAAACTATTAAGAGAGTGTCCAAAGGAGGGTCATGAGGAGAGTGAAGGGTTTGGAGGGGAAACTGTACAAGGGGTCTGAGGCTACTTGGTCTGTTCAGCCTTTAGAAGGCTGAGGGGAGACCTCACTGCAGTTACAACTTCCTTGTGAGGGGAAGAGGAGGGGCAGGCACTGATCTCTTCTCTATGGTGACCTGTGACAGGACCAGAGGGAATGGTCTGGAGTTGTGTTAGGGGAAGTTTAGGCTGGATATTAGAAGAAGGTTTTTCACTCAGAGGGTTGTTGGGCACTGGAACAGCTCCCTAGGGTAGTGATCACAGCATCAAGCTATCTGAGTCCAAGAAGCATTTTGACAATGGTCTCAGGCACATGGTGTGATTCTTGGGGTGTCCTGTGCAGGGTCAGAAGTTGGACTTTGATGATCCATGTGGGTCCTTTCCAGCTCAGCAAATTCCATGATTCGTTTCTATCATTCTGTGGGGTTTTTTTCCTGATTGTCATTGTTCTGATGTCTGTTGGTAAAGAAAGAAGTGACTTTCAGTTTTCCCCTTCTTAAAGGGCAGATTTATACTCAGATTTGTGAAATTCTGAGTGCTGAAGGGAAAATTCTAGTTGCAACTGCTCAGAGGCAATGATTTGTGACCAAGGAATGCTGGGGGCATGGACCATGGCTGGGCTGAGGTGCCCCATGCAATTGCTCTCAGGTTTGATGCTGATGCAGGTGTATGCAGGGAATCTGATTGTGATGTATTTCTGCAGACTCCAAGCAGGACCACTCCAAGCAGAACCACGTATTGCAGTAGGACTCTGCCCAGTGTGTTGTTCATTAAATGTTTATTTTATATTTTGTAGGGGTAGGGGAGGGTTGGACGGTCAAGACAGACGGACACAGAGATCTCTGAAGCCAGGTCCTGGAATTTGTGGTTTATTGCAAAGGGCGTGGGTGCAGGGGCCCTGCTTGGAGCTGCCAGCTGCAGCTCGGAGCAGGCCCCAAGAGGAGAGAGAGAGAGGAGAGAAAAAGAGAGGAGAAAGAGCAGGAAGAAGACAAAGAAAGAAAGACAGAAAAGAGAGCAAGGTTCCCGTTACAATGCAATAAATCTTCTTCTGTGCTGAATATTCTAATTCTCACTAACCAATCTGATACGAGATACAAATCCTATAGCATTTACATAGAGCCTATAAGAACTCATACATTACCATACTGTGTTTACATTTTAAACCCTAAAAACTACTCTTTGGGCCCCTCCTGCCAGGCTAGTAGGGTCTGCTCTGACCCTTGGAGCTGTTTGCAGGCAGAGGGTATTGTCTAATCAAGAAGAGTATTGTTTAATCAAAAAGGGGATTACTTTCAGCTGACCATACCATTGTTTTCCAGTTGTTCAGTAACTAAGGCTTGGTATGTCAAAGCTTGCTTTCATTTCAATCTCGCTTATAGTTTCCATATTCTCAGAATCTTTTGCCAGGAAATCATATTTATAAGTCTTTCCTGTTTCATCTTCCTCAACAATATTTAAAGTACAGACATTCTTAATTCACCTTGAGGGGTACCATAAAAATTCTCCAAGCTTTAGGCATCAGGCTTTCTGCCTAAAGCTGAAACCCAGTGAACAAACACAAAAACCAAACACCTCCTCCCTTCAGCTACTCCAATTAAAAATCACATCATTTTGAAGACTTGACTTAATCATTGCATAATTGTGGTTCTCAGTGTTTGGTATTGCTCCTTCCATTTGTACTGTGACTGCAGGTAGCCTCTCGCTACCCCTTCCTCATTTGATGTCAGAAATGGTGCTGAAGTGCTTGCTCTGTCTGCCTGTGTGATACAGCAGGTACTCAGACAGTGAGACAAGAGTGCACAGCAGTCACAAGCACAAGGACAAAGCAACAAATGGCTGAGGAAAGGAAAAGTCTCATCCAGCTCGAGGGGAGACCAAAGGCAATATTTCTTTTCTCCCTTTCCATTTGTTCTCCTCCCTTCCTCTGCGCATCCCCAGAGGGTCCAGCAATGACAAGCTGTCCCTATACCCCTGAGCCCAGGTCATTTTCAGACAGAAAAAAGTCACTGCCACTGTTCTCCCAAAAAGCTGTTAAGCAAGCTGTATTTTTTTTCTCATCCTTTTGTTTTGATCCACTTATCCTTTCATAACCAACCAAGTTTTAATGTGGGTGGCTCAGTCTGCATTTGATGCAATGATCATGGTGTCTGAGAGAGCAAATGGGTTATGGCAGGCAGCTCCCCTGCTCCAGCACCTGCAGTTTGATGCCAGCACACTTCATGGCTGCCAGCATGCAATGAGTGACTGTCCTCCTCCTCCCTGTAGTCTCCATTTGGATGCAGTGAGGGCGGATCTCTTCTTTGGGGCACTGGTAAGGCATCAGGCAGGAGCACTGGGTCTGTGTCTCTGGGAATGAACATGTGGAAATATAGCAGCAAATGTGATGACTAAAACCAGATTTTATACTTTGATATTTCAAAGTCCAACAGGGAAAAACACTATTGGATGTTTGTGATATGTTAGTTACAAAAAGCCTGTAATGCATTCACTAGATGGTTGGATATTAGGAATAGTGACAAAATCAGCTTTAAATAACATTTTTTTCAGCAATGGCCCATACAAAAGCAGAATTGATCTAACTATTTTTATCCACTGGCTTTCCCTGACTTTTCTTCTAAACAAAGATATATTAAGTTGACTTTCTTTTCCCAATTATCCTTGAACTCAATCTTGCTATGAAATGGAGTCTTAAGGTCCATATTGTGTCAGCTCCTATTTCATTAAAGCTCTCTTTATGAATACTAAGCTGCCTACTGCTGGCCTGTGGTAAAGCTCAGTCCTGCTGGTTATTTCATTACCTATTTCTGATCTAATCAGGTTCTGACTCTTTATATTCTTTCCCAGAAATTCCCTAGGCAGAGTTTCTGCCTTCAGTTTTTCAAAACAAGAAAAATGTGTGCTTTCCTCCATTTAGCTTCTTTCATGGTACTGCAGTTTCTTCTCTGAAGTATGTTCTGTCCCTGTGTTGATACCAACTACTCACTTTCAGGAGAAACAAAACATTAATTTCCTAAATGTTTGTGCATACTCATGAAAAGTGGACTTCTGTGGAGATGGTAAAGAATCCAGTTCTAATCTCTTGAGCACCACACTGACAACTAATCTTATTTAATATATTTTTCTTCCCTTTCTCTTATTTTTCTGAACAGGGCTCCTCTGTAGGCTTTTGACAGAAAAACACTGAAGTGCTGGCACAAGGTCCAGCTTGAAGACACTTGTACAGTGGAAGCAGAACTCAGCTTCTTAGAGGCTCTGGAATAAATATTTTTTTAAAAATTTCCACCTTTTTCCCAGGAGCAGATGGTACCTAGGGGTTCCACCAGAGCATATCCATTGATGGACACATCTGGTCATGCTCTCTGCTAGAGCCCACAAGGAACAACAGGTCATCCAGTAATTTTACAGCCATATTTACTTCACATTCTCTGCTGCAGAAATCTTGCATCTTCAAAACAGGGGCTTAGGATTGCTGCACACTGCTGTTGCTTTATTTATCATTACGTAGACCAGATGTGATAAGAATCAGATTTGTCTCTGCCAGCAAGGGATGGAGTGAGCCTGTCTGTCACTCAGCCTTTACCTGGCAAGCAGCCTTTACCTGCACTTGATATGTGCAGAGTCAGTCAGCACCTCAGACATTTACAGAAAAACCTACTGCTCTTATCACCTGGTTACACAGTAAATAGCCAAGCTGCACAATATTGTTTAGAAAATAATCCTCTTAGGTTTTTTACCAGCTTAGCTAGTTCATTAAAACTCTTGATAAACACAGTTTTCACATATGGGTATTTGCAAATTTTATCATTAAAATCTCATTAAGCCTGCTGGCCCCAGTCTTGCTTTTGAAGTAGTATCATGATTTAATTTCACAATTTAATTATATGCTATAGAGGGTGTGGCCCAAATTAATTCCTGAAGTATAAACTAGGAGCTAGTAGCCTTACAAAGAATGGATGAAAATATTACCAACTACATTTTTGTGATTAAAGATTGAAATGTTAATTCCGAAAAAGTTCTCTTAATTTCCAAGTTCCTCTTGTGCCTTTTTAATGGGAAGTAACAAGACTGCACTAGTTGTGAATAAGGGGAAAAGGCACATATCTAAATGTAACCTTAGGTAGCAGGGATGCAGGACTGACCACGCTTTCACACTCTCTGTGCCCAGAGGGACCATGATGTCTGTAAATCCTATTCTTGGAGCAATGAAAGTCAGCACACTTTACTTTTAGATCCAAAGGGATGGCTAAATCTCACCATTCAGAAGTCATACCTTGACAATCCTCCCAGTCATAGCAGGTGTCATAGCCACAGGGCACTTTCTTCAAGCTGTTTGTAGAGAGCTTTGCCCTCTCAATAGCCCATTCTAGGTTGGAATTACCATGGCAAGGGCCAGCATGCAAGAAATGAAATGACCGCACTCCAAGGCACATTTCAGCTGAGTACTGACAGCTGGGCTTGGTCACATTCTGTTCAGAAACAGCATGTAGCACACAGATGTCTTCTGAGTAGTTTCTGCCCAAAGGAAGAAAAGAAAAACTATTTTATTCCATACTTTTAAACAGTGTCTTCTATTTCATCAGCATTGGATGAAACACAGAAAAGCCATGGCCAGGCTGGAGTCATCTAAAGACCTAAGGCTGCCCTAGCTACTGCAGGACCCGGACCTGATAAAACAAGTGCTGTGAGATGGGGAAGCTTTGGTCTTGTTTGACTGTTGAGAGGTGAAGGACACGTGCCTGTACATGAAAAAGGAGAGGCTGTTACCTCCACAAGGATGTGAAATTTCCACTGGATCTGGGTGGCTTTTCTGAGTTAATGCATCCCTGCAGCTGTGTGTGCTCTGTCTCTGACGCACAGTTGTCTTGGGACCAAGTGCAGGCAAAAAAACTCATGTGGCTTGTAGTTTCCTTTTTTCTGTATTGCTCTTGGTTACTGAGTGAATTCACTCCTAGAAGGTGCATGCATTTCCAAGCAGCATTATTTTGTGGAGTTTAGTCATTTTTCAAAAAGAAGATCATAAAATCATTGAATGGTTTGGATTGGAAGGAACCTTAGAGATCATAGTTCTTGCATGCTCCTTGTGCACGGTGATGACGTTGGAGAGATAAAGAGAAGAAAAGAGTTGGGCTCCCCAGGAGCAGAAAGCAGTGTAGATTAAAAGGATGTGCTGTGGTGTCTCATTACAGTAATGTAATTGGGTTCATTAGGGAGAGCATTGCCAGCAGATTATGGGAGGCGACCCTTCGTATCAACTCAGCCCTGGTGAGGCACATCTGGAGTGCTGCGTCCAGTTCTGGGCTCCTCAGCACAACAGAGGCATGGAACTCCTGGAGCAGGTCCAGTGGAGGGTTACAAAGATGATCAAGGGACTAGAGTATCTCTATTATGAGGACAGACTGAGGAAGCTGAGCCAGTTCAGCCTTGAGAAGAGACAACTGAGAGAAGACCTCATCAGTGTCTGTCAGTGACAGCAGGGAGGGGTCAGAGCAGGGACCAGGCTCTGCTCAGTGGTGCTGAACAACAGGACAAGAGACAAGGAGCAGGAACTGAGGAACAGGAGGTTCCACCTAAACATGAGGAAGAAGTGGATTACTGTGGGTGGAACAGTTTGCACAGAGAGGTCACAGAGCCTCCCTCACCAGAGATATTCAAGCACCATCTGGACATAATGCTGTGCCATGTGCTCTGGGATGGCCCTGCTTGAGCAGTGAGGTTGGGCCAGGAGACCACTGGGGACCCCTCCAACCTGACCCATTCTGTGATTCTATGACTATTTATTTCATAGGCTATAAACAGGGCTGTAATTTGAATACAGAAGAATAGCTAGCTAATATCTGAACAGAGAGTAGTCTTGATTTGCAGTTGTCCTTTCCTGCTCTTCCTGTTCAGTGTCATAATGGCCTCTTGGTTTATCATTAGAGAAACTCTGACTTCTAATCACAGTACTTACCCACAATCTTCTTCTGGAGACATACAAACACACTGAGATCCAACCTGCTTTTGTCCTGGATTGCAAATACCTCTAATTTCAGTTTGTACATCTGAAACAACAGAGTGAGAACTACTGTAACTAGTAGGGAGTGAACAGAAATTTCTCACACTCCTACTATAAAAGCTAAAATGCATTTCCTTCTATTTGTCTTAAGTTTCTCTTTTCAAAAGCTCCATAATTGTCATGCTACAAGTATTTTCATCTTTGCAAAACTCACTGGAAAATAACAAGAGCAGCTGAAGTTTCAATAGAAAGCATTTTGCTACTTTGCTTTCATAAAGCCTTGTTAATTCAGTTGGGGTTTGGTTTGGTTTGGTTTTGGTTTTAAGCAAATAGTTGCAGTGTCTCTATTTCATTATTAAAGTTTACAGTACATTGCATCCAAAAATTCTGAACTTATTGCAGAAGTTTAGAGCTGAAATTCTGTCACCATGGGAGACACAAAGTAAAACTAAAATTAATGAACAGCTGCTATATGTCTTAAACCCAGTTATAAGCCTTCTAGTTCTAGCTAGCTGAAATAAACAGTACAGTTAATACCAGCAATATGGAAACAGTAAGTGTCTGCAGGCATACTAACCTTTTTCACATGTAATAGACCTCAAAATAGGAGGTATCCAGGACAGGTCTTTCCCACAGGTATACTTTGTGTGACCAGTGACTATAAACCCAGCTTGGCAGCTCAGCTTCATTGTTTCACCAATGTTGTACTGTTGCTTAAATGGGGATATTGTGACACTGTCAGATATTGGTGGCCTGAGGCATACTGAGGCTGTAACAAACAATAAAAAAAAGCATCATTCTTGTTGGCTTAATGCTGTGTGGATATTTACAGAAAGTCATAATGCTTTATCTGAAGAACCACACAAAGACACTCAGTAACACTGAACATTTGTCTGACATTCAAAACTAATAAAAATTTAACATAATTAAGTCTAGAAATTTTCAGTGCATTGTCATAGTCTTTAAAATATTTTTCAAGTAATAACTAAATAATGACAGAATGTTTCCAATGTATGCCAATATAAGTAATTGAATTTTGCTGTTTAAAAATAGTAAGAATGGCATTTAACAGCATGTTTTAATTTTCCTTTTGTAAACGGAAGAAAGTCAATAGCAATAGAAAGCTCATAAGTATATTCAGGTACTCCTTTTTGTTAAAATGAAGACTAAGTCAATGAAATTATACCAAGTTTTAGAAAACTACTGAAATCTCTCTTGTTACCAAACAGAACAATTCTGATCCTTAATTTTTAACTGACCTATAAATCCTTCAAGGCATTGATTTATAGTAGAGATTTTCAAGGCAGACTGGGAGGTCGTGGTTAGAAACACATCATCCATTTAATATAAAAGACAGCAGACAAATTTCTGTAGGGTTGATTTCTTCTTCATAACTGTATCAACCTAAAGATATCTATATAAGTCTGAAAACAAAAGGTGAGTCCTTCTGTTAAAGCTATTTAAAACTAGAAAACAGAAGGATCTTGCAGCATCCATCTGAGGATTTTCTAATGCACTGCATATTACAATTTCCTTACAAAGCACATAATAGTAACACTTCTGAATTGAAAGAGGAGTGATGTAGTGACTCACGATGATTTTGCCATATCTACATGAAATGCCTTCTTAAAATGCTATCTTTTCAGATATTAGAGATTAGAGATTCATTTTTAAAAGACCTTCATTAAAATATTTTTTGCATGTTTTCTTCCCCTTCTATTTTGTTGCTGTGCATTTTGTTCATTTTCTCTTTCTTACTTTGGCACTCAATATGTTGCTGTGTCCAGGTTTGATCTGGCAGGCACCGAAGGTATTGATAGCCAGTGAGGCTATGCCCACTCACACAAGCAATTTCAACTTCCTCCCCAACAGCATACTGGTTCTTTTCATTCTAAAAAAAAAAATTAAAAAAAAAATTAAAAAAAAAAAACCAACAAAAAAAACTAACAAAAAACACATCAAAAAGCTTTGCAAGGATCTAATGCAACAAGACTGGGCATTGTCAAAGGAAACAATAGCAAAATCCTGATAAGATGAAATGAATGCATGCATTTCCTACTCTGAAATATGAGTCATCCACTCACCAATACAATGATAACTTTTTCCAGTTGCAGTAACTGATGTCATGGTTACAAAACGAGGATTCAAGGATCACTTGAAATGAATTTTACCTTGACTTTTCTTCAGTTGCTGGTGTAGTGTGGTGGGCTAGAGTCCTGCAGCATTCCTTGAACACAGCACTTACACCAGCACAGTAGCTAGATTGGATATCAGGCACATAGAGCAGAGAAGCTATAAAATTCTCAATCTCTGCAACTACTACACTTTTGTATCATTGTTCATGCTCACCCTGATAAAGCCGTATTCTGGTGGGTCTGGCCTAGAACATCCAGACTCAGGTTCACCAACCCAGACATTCTCTTCTCTCTTGGCTTCATCATCATTTATACAAGAAGCACCTCTGAAAAGTGAAAATTTGCTGTAAGGCTGTATCTTAAGCATTCATGTCACCAAGTAACAATGGCAGGAGAGTTGCAAGTGTGTCCTGTCATCCTCCCTCTGTTAAATAAATAAATTCTGTTAAATAAAAGACGGTGGGCAAAACTGCAGGTTGATGGGGGAGAGCATGAGAGCAGTAAAAAAATGCTAAATGCATCTATCAATATAATTAATTAAATATTTTCATACAGCAAGAAAAAGAGGCTGTAAAGAACAACATAACAGGAAGTCTCTAAGTAATCCATGTAATTCTGTTGCCACCAGGCAGTGGTTAAAGGTAGCTGGTCTCTGTGAGCATGGAGCTGTACAGCCTGTGGTGTCTAACAGAGTAACAAAGAACTGTGGAGCCCACTGCTTGTAATCCTCTCCTATTCACTCAGGAGAGGAAAAAAACCCTGAAGCCTTGGGCTTGAAGATGAAAAAAACTGAGCCAGTTTGGGGTTAGGATGTGAAGTTGAAACCATGCTGAAAAGGTACATCAGGCATACTTGAAGTGGAAATACTAAAAACTTGGTAGCTTCATCCAAACTCTCTCTGTGACTGAGTTCAGATCTAAACCTCTAAGAAAAGAGGGGATAGGGAAAAAATAGAAACTGTGAACTCCAATGAAGAGAAGGAAAAGATTTCTCCTTGGCTTTGGAAAAGAAGCCACGCAAAGTAATAGACAAGATCTACAGGCATACTTTAGTATGCAATTCATCAGCAATTTTCTAAGAATAAAAAATTAATGAATGCAAATGTGAAGCAAATTGCAGTGATTCTCAGAGTTTGCCTTTTCTATGCTCCACCAAAGAAATTCAGAGGGGAAGGATCTATCTCTCCTTGGTAGTAATAGAGCCACTCTGGAGGGCTCCTTAACTATCCCATGACTAAGGAGATCTTTTGATCTTCTTACCTGTCTGTGAACACAGAGATGTAACAGTCCTCCTCTTCTTCCCGCTGCCCTTCACATGGCTTCCCACCATTCATTGGAGAGGGGTTATTGCATTCCCGGGTCCTTCTTTTTTTGAAGGAAACGCCGCATGGACTCCATTCAGACCAGCAACCCCATCGGCCATCAACAGCAACTGCAAGGAATAAAAGAGACACCATCTTTTATTGGCAGACCAGTACCATACACAATATTTCTTTTAAGGCCATATATGAGAGGGATGATGGTAAATTCAAAATAGCCATTTTCAGAAGATTCAAAATTGTTAAGGTTAAGGGAGTAGATTGCATCTAGAATGTGAAGTTTTCCAAAAGGTGTCCAGTCAAATTCCAGCTGCTTCATAAAACTCTAAAATACATTTACCTTTCCAGTTTTGGTTGCAAGTAACATTAAAACTCAGAAGCAGCATATTTTATACTTTTATTGCACTCACAGATGTGTGTGTTTTCACGGTACTGACAAGTGTCTTAGATAGGTCATTATTTAACGAGTTTTCAAATAAATCTGAGTTCTAACACTCTGTCTAAACCCCAAATCCTATGCTAAATTAAAACATTACTATTACTGTTTTCTCTTAACCCCTAGTATCTATTACCTGTACCACCATGAAATATGCATCATTTCTTTTCCTTAAACATTCTTTCTTTTCTGCACGCAATAGATTTTTTGTATCCATCTCTGTCTTTGGTTGTTTATTTCTTTCAAAATATTCCTCCATCAGGGTCAGATAATGAGAACTGTACCTGCCTAAGTGTCTTTACCTGATGTTCCCTTTTGGTTGGGAAATATAAACATGTATAATGTCTCCTTTGTTTCCCTTAGGTATGGTACTAGTGCCAATTTAATTCAAAAATATTTTTGCATTAAATTGCTCTTTAAATTCTCCAGAATGGTGATTATGTTCTCTATCCTTATGACAACTGAGTTTTCCTTCTAAACTGTAATCAACAATTTTTATGTTCATTAGCCATTTAGTCTTAATCATAATAGGCTATAGGGAAAACTAAGCAATGAGGTTTTAAATTTTTTGCATCATTTATCTTTGATCTCAGCTTCACCCTTATTGCTGAATAGCTCATTTCATATTACCTTAATTGTGTAGCTAAGGAATATTTTACCATGTCTTACACTGTCTTTGAAGCCATGGCTATTCAATTTGATTTTGTTATTTCTAATCCCTACATTTATCCTTACGCTTTTCGGGCATCGCCATGTGGCGAGAAGTGCTGTGGATTTAGTAAGGGCAGGTCATGGCAGATGACAAGGAGATACCAGAAGGACCACATTTGCATGAGGATTTGCCACCACCCCGAATACCTGATGTGTAACCTGGAGCGCGCGTCTCGCAGTTGGCGCCGTAGGTGCCAGCGGGGCAGAGGCAGAGGCACTCTGTCCCCGAGAGCACAGGCCTGCCATTGTTGGGGCACGGGGCACACTGGCAGGGGTCGAACCTGCCCGCGTGCTCCCGCAGGGCTCTCCTCAGGTGGCGGCGCTTGGTCACTGCGCAGGGCACGTTCCTCACCAGCTCCACAATGGGTGACACCTGGCAGAGAGCTGCTCAGTCAGCAGGAATCGAAACACAGCAGGGCCCTCACTGGGGCAGCCAGAGAATTTTACAGGTGCTAGAGCCTACACATGAAGCTGCATCCCACAGGAGTTAGGGATGTTTTAAAGGAGCTATACATTATACATATACATATATGTATACATATACAGTGCCATACATATACGTTATCCTATTCATAATGCTTTTATCTCCCCAATTTAGGACTCTCTGAGCCAGGGGAGAATCAACCAAGTGGGATACTATGTCCTAAAATTCAGGACACTCTCTACAACACACCTCATCACTATGTGATAGAGGGTTTGCTTACATCCAGTCCCTGTTCTGTCAGACATCCCTATGTTGCCTTCAGGAGTTCAGCAGCTGCAGGAGCAGAGACCTCAGTGGATGCTGCATTCAGGCAGGTTTTGCTGTTTGCCTCAAGTGCTGCTGAGCAGCTGCTGTACTGCTGAGCAGCAGCTGGGGAGGGAGACGGCTCAGTGCACCCACAGCAGCACCGGCATGCTGCACTAAAGGAGCAGGACAGAGACAGAGGGTATGGCTGTTTTGTTTCAGTTTATCTGTATGACATACTTTGCAACATAGGCCTGACAGGGGAATGATACCATGCACTATTTTCCCGCACAGTAACTAACTGCTGCCTATGCTGGAGCAAGTAATTCACATTCCTCACTCTTAATCCCACTGTCCATGGACAATGCAAAACTAGTGTGCCTTATAAACCAAAATGCACAAGAAGTTGTCCTAATAAAAGTTCTGTATGTTTATGTACATTCATATTGTACACAGCATCATCTCTGTTTACAGTAAAAAAATATCTGCACAGCTCTATGAAGAGCAGTTAATCTTTGCTAACATCTCAGTGTTTTTCTTGCTCTTCTCTTACCTCAAAGTCAATCACCACAGGGTTGTCCTTTGCCGATTCCAGCCAGTCTGTGAAGACTCTGTGTCCTGGAAAAGCCCCCTTTTTCTCCCAGGCCAGAGCTGCTGCATACTCTGACCTACCACCTTTTACCAGGGAAACTGATCGTTCAGCTGACTCCAAAATGGAACCTTAAAGACAATTTCATCACAGTATTTTCAGACAAAGGCTTCCAAAGACAGTGTATGTGACAACAGAACTATAAGAAAAAGTATAAGAGGATATTAAAAAATATACTAAGATTAATTTTTTGGAACTATCCTTAGAAAAATGAAGTCAAATCTCAGAAGAACTATCTCTGCCTGCTATGATGGAAGCCTGTGATAATGAAAGTGTTTGAGACCTGAGCCATGGGGACATTCAGAGTGTAAGACAGTAGGGGAAAATGCAGAGAATGCAGCAGCCTCCTCTAGAATACTCAGTATGGCAGGTTTAGTCCTGGCTGTAAACATCCAAGTAAAAGATATTAATCAACTACTGAGGACAAAAACATGGTGGAAGTGATGAAATTCCAATCCTTAGTGATGCAGAACATGATTCCTACCGTTCTCATGGAAAATGCACCATCTTTCTGCAGTTTCTGGGACACATTTCTAGCATCCTGGTACCTAAATGTCTTCTTGGCATGAGGAAGGTAGAAAGGGAAAGTCAGGGAGTGTGTTATTGCAGCTCAACTCTCTCAATGAGCTCTGAGCAACCCTTCCAGAAGATCAGGACTAAGTCATGGACACAAACTTCTAGCATTGCTCATTTTTCAGTTCAGCATTCCTGGCCCTGGACTCAGGGCAAGGGGTAATGTTTGGCAGATCTGTGACCAGCTGGAGAGCCAGTGACATCAGATCCTCAATGATGGTGCTCCAGAGCAGAGAAACAGCACACCTACACCGTAATTTCTTTTGCAAATGAGAATATGATTTCAGTGCTTGTATCAGAGGCAGACAATGAAACTCTGGGTGCTCTGACAGTGGTAGAAGAGCATCTGTAGTTCAACAAAGCTGAGAGGTCACCTAGGGCAGCTAAGGGAAATGGTAACTCTCAGGGTAAGTAACAGGACATGGGTCCTGCTCTCATCATGGTCACCTTCATGTGTCACAGTCATCCTGTTCGTGGTGCATCTGGTGCTGACTTTCTTTTTCTTCCTGAAGAACACGCGCTTGGTTGTTTCTGTTCGGACACACTCTGTTGATTCCTCAACTGACAGGCCTAGAAATACCACAGAGCAGCATCTTTAACAGCACAGCCATGATACATGGTGGGCATCATGCCCCGGGCTCCCACGCTGGGGTAAGCTAGCAGCTTCCCATGCTCTTGACCCACCACTGGAGGCTTCCCTGCAGCAGGCAAGTGCTTCCCCATGTACAGTGTTGGACAGAAGCATGCTTCAGCTACTCTCCCATGCCCACACAAGTTACAGCAGTGGCATTAAAGATCACAGCTTTTAACCTTAGATTTCCATTTTTGTGGTATTGTCTTTTCATTTTGACAGTCTAGCAGTCATGGGAAAATTTTAAAGTCATTTCTAATCCAAACAATCAACTTTGTTAACTGCATCCCAAAAAAGCACCCCTTACATCTCTCAGACCTCAGTTCCACGCCATAGGATGCTGGAACACCTTTCCCTGATAGCATCTGGTCTTGGTCTAAAGGTCTGAACACAGTGACATTTACCAAATAAAGAATCTCCTGAACTTTTCAAATACAGTCTAGAGCAAAAGTTTCATCTTGCTCTACATGTAAGCAATGTGAGTAATTAATGAGTCTGTGAAAGTTTAAAGAATTTTTTGCTGTTGTAGAACTTACTCCATGGTGTAAGACCTAAAAACAGAGGTAAAAAAAGCTGTTAAACAAATAATGATAATTTCTTGTTAAAGACTACATACCCGAGTTCTGCAGTTCCTCAGAGCTGTACTGGTACAGAATATCATAGGAACCACCCATCTTCCCAGAGGTGTAGTAATGAGTGCCAAAGTCATCAAATATTCTGCTGTATAAAGCATAGTTGTACTCCAGGGGCAGGTGGTTAAGTGCTTTTAGAAAGACATCTGATAGCTGCAGATCTGACTGTTTCATTGTGAAGTTTGCAACAGAAATTACTTTATGGACTCTAATAAAGTTGGAATTCTAGAAATAAGAAAAGGGGAGTCTTAGCAGCTTCAAAGGAAGGTAAGTGCAGAAACTAGAGCAGCCAAGAGTATATCCTGAGATACACTGCAAGAACAAAATAATCCTATTATCATGATGCTTTAACCATGAACAAAGCAGTTCTGGATTTTCCAAGAGCTCTGCAAGGTCTTTGAGGGCTCCCTTGCATTTTGGGAATATATAGCAAATATTCCAGTATTTGTATTCCAGTAAAAAATAGGGCTCACCAAGCACCTACCAATCCAAAAGGATTCTTGCCATAAAAAAAAAACCTACACCAGCAATTGGTAAGATAACCAGAAGATTCTGAGGAAGTCTTCAACTTTTAACTGTCTATGGGCTGTTTGCGGCTAATCTGGTGAGTAGATATTTTGAACATTAACTCTGTTATGAAGTTCCACCATTTAGCAGTCTGTTAAAACTAAAACTAGACTTATGGATAAAGACCTTCCTTGAGTTGAAGTGTCAGGCTGTTAATGTGAGAGGTAAAAAAAAGAGAATGTTCAAACACTGGAAACATAGAATCGTAAGATATCCTGAGGAAAGGACATCTCTTACACGTAGGAAAAAATACATGCTTTTGAAAGAGCTTATTCATATGTTTTTTCAATGCTAGAGTCTGTTTATATTAACATTGTACTAAGTAGATAAGACACAGATTGAAAATACTGAAAGAAGCGATTTGTAAAGTGACAAGGGGAACTAATGGCACGAGGCCAAAGCAAAGAGATCAAGAGAAAAAGGAGGGGCAGGAAACTGGAGCAAATAACCAACTGGCATATAGGCAAGATTCATGATAAAATACTTTGTGTTTATAAAACACTTTATGTTTTATATGTGGGTTCTTCTGCTGGATTTTACTGCTCTGCTCCACTCCACTTTCTCAATTTTCAACGGTCCCAGCTAACATTTCAGTCATGACACACAAAATGCCGGCACACTTTGGCAAATATTGATTCTAAAATGTTAGCTGGTTTCAGCATGTGGTTGCACACAATCTGGGGAATCTTGGGCATGAGCACGGGCTGGGCATGAACAGCCTCAGAGCAGCCTTGCCCAGAAGGACCTGGGGGTGCTGCTGGCTGAGAGGCTGCACATGCCCCGGCCAAGGCACTCACAGCCCAGAGAGCCAAACGTGTCCTGGGCTGCATCCAGAGCCCTGTGGGCAGCAGGGCAGGGAGGGGATTCTGCCCCTCTGCTCTGCTCTGCTCTGCTCTGCTCTGCTCTGCTCTGCTGAGACCCACCTGGAGCACTGCACCCAGAGCTGGGCTCCCAGCATGGGAGGGACAGGGACCTGCTGGAGCAAGTCCAGAGGAGGGCCAGAATAATGATCAGAGGGCTGGAGCAACTCTGCTATGAGCACACACTGGAAAAGTTATTCAGCCTGGAAGTCTCCAGGGAGACCTCATTGTGGCATTGTGATACTTCAAGGTGGTCTATAAAAAAGGTGGGGACAGACTTTTTAGGCCTACAGCAATAGGGGAAGGGGTAATGATTTCAAGAGGGTAGATTCAGGCTACATATAAGGAAGAAAATTTTTATGATGAGGATGAAACACTAAAGCAGGTTGCCCAGAGATATGGTGGATGCCCCCTTCCTGGAAACATTCAAGGCTGGGTTGGAGAGGGCTCTGTTCAACACGATCTAGTTGAAGATGTCCCAGCTGATTGCAGATCAGACTAGGTTGCCTTTAAATGTCGCTTCCAACACAAACCACTCTATTATTTTAAGATTGTATAATTAAATGATCAGAACTCATGAAGACATACTAGAGGAGCAGTCTGCTTAGCTAAAAATTTTCTAGTAAATAAAAATAAACTTAAAAAAATCAAGTCTTCATGTTTCTTCCATGCAAATACGGAGAAATGCATGGCACTTCAAGTGGCTAGGGCTCTTTGACATAGTCATGTAAAATTTTTATGCAACTATTT